>JAHBCN010001637.1:0-111153 GCA_019359885.1 Listronotus oregonensis | reverse complement strand
GCTTACATAGTTTACATCATGTGTGTCTTTTTTGTGACCATAATTTTAATGAATCTCTTAGTTGGAATAGCTGTTCAGGATATACAAGGTCTTAAAAAAACTGCAGATCTAACTAGACTGGTTGGACAAGCAAATGTTTCGTCCAGTATTGATTTATCTAGTCGAAATCATTGTAAACTTATAAGGTATGTAATGACGTTTCTTAAACTTAATCCGAAACCTTATGTAGGTGTGCTTATCGTTAAACCCTTGGATCCAGAGGAAACTAAGTTACCGAAGATACTTTTGCAGTCAGCTTACGATTTGGTAAAGAAAAGAAAAAATGTAGGAGATTGCTGTCGATCATATAGTGAAAAAAGCCCATTAAAAAGGCATTTAAATGGTGATATCATGAAAAATGATTTTGATTTTAAACGGAATGTAATTATTAGTCAAATAATTTCTAAAGTAGATACTTATTTTCGCGAAGTTAAAAGTTTGCAAATAGAAATTCAGGAACTTAAAAGAATAATTAAAGCACGTGAACATTCATCAATTGCTACTAAACATGCCAAACAAAAGCCGAAAAAATAAATGTTCTCTAGTTTCAAGTCAAAATCGTTTACCTAGTCCCGCCTTAAAAATAATTCGCAAAGGTACCGTCAAACGGGGTGACTATGGATGGTTTTTTGTTTTTTTGTGATTATTTTACCGCAAAACAAACTTTTTTGAAGTCTGCAAGTACTGTGCTGTTTCGGCATTATCTGGCTATAGATTTACGAAAAGTTTTAATTTAAAAAAATAATATTATATATTTTTTTAAACTTTAAAAGCGTTCCGACTCACCCCATGTTTGGGGAGACTTGGGACAAGTCATTGGTTTACACTGAAAAAACATTTTCTGCCCAGCTATGGGTGACTTGGGACAAAAAAAAAGCATTTTAAAAAAATACAACAATATAATATGAAATATTAAATAAAACGTTTAGTTAAGTAACCAAATAATGTAAAGATATTTAAACTTACAGCCTAATTATTATAGAAAATAACAAAAACTTAAAACCCATTTTTAGGAACTTTTTTAACAAACTATTATCCCAAATATAAGAACAGAACTAATTTTTTAAATTTATATCTATAGGAAATTTCTTGGCGCCTCTTCGAAGGCAACTTCTTTAAAATTTTTAAACTTTAAAAATAAAACACTTAAAGTGATATTTCCACTGTTTATTGGTATACTATACGACATATGTTTCGCTATACTATAGCTTCCTCGGGTACTGTATGAACTGATACAAAAATAAAAATAAAGTAAAGAAACGGACTGCAACCTAAATCTACCTAAGTTTTACAATCTAATTACCAATGGCTCTGTCAAGAGCAGCCCGCGCGCGTTTTATATTTTTAGATAGGCTTATGGCCAAATTACTTTTGTGTGAGAGTAAAAATGATTTTGCCCAGTCCGGTCCAGGCAGGTTATTCTTGATTTTTAATGGTGACGCCCAATTTATCGTAATACTGTTTCACTAAAATACGTACGTCCATATGTTCCATGCAGCCACGCACATTAAAGAATGCACTAGTTTTTGTTTTCTAACAGTGATACAGCTAATTGTCCACCAGGTTTCTTCACATTTCGGTTCCTTACATGCGTGTTTATGGTATTTCTTGCTATCGCATACTTTTCTTCTAACGCCCTATAGCTTGTACCTCGTTCAAGGCGCTCTTGGACTCCTTTTTTTAGGTTTGCCTCATCGGAGTTTTGATATGGCCTACTGCCAAGCCGTTTTAAATATTTTCGAGGCATGTCCCGAGTTACCCTAAAACAAACATTAAATTACTTTTTTTTCACCAAAAAAATAATAAACGTAGGCGATTGTCACATTTGTTTCGTTATCACAACGCATTAGTGGACAAAAAAAAGTTAATAAAGTCGCCTACCTTTATGTATTTGCACTCAACAATTCCGGCAACTTCTAAATTTACTATTTTTTGCGGCTTCAAACACAAAAATTTTTAATGACGATCCTACCAGCGCAGCGATTCGGTCTTTATGGACGAACAAGTTCAGACGGTAAGAAAATGACAGCCCAAGTCGGGTTGCGTTGCCGCTGCTCATCTACATCAAATTTTGGCGACATACCGCGTTGAAAATTGTTAGGACAGTTAACATACCGGTTTGTTTTGGCGAGAAGCGGTAACGTAGGGGAAGGCGTAATGACGTTAGTATATACGTCATTATTTTGTACCCAGTATCTACCGCTATTGCCACTAGTCGAGAGAAGCGTTAATAACGGTTATGTCAAGTGTCAAAATTAAATAATGGAGATTCGCGCCTTTTCTATTGTTTTTGCTCTTGTAATGATTTTTTTGCTATGGTTTAACAACTATTTGGATTGCAGATTTTTCTATTCCTAAATTAATTCCCAAATGGATGAATTAGTCCAATTATATTTAAAATCATAGAAGAAAAGATTTACTTGTTACAGTTGTCTTAGAAATAGCTAATATATAATTGAATGGAAAATTCTGTTTATATCATATCTTTTCGACTTATTTCTTAACTCCCCAAAGACCTTACATTTGAACTTAAACTTAAAAGTGTATTAAAGGATTAGTATGTAAGTTTACGCGTGACATGCATAAACCTTTTCGTTTTTACGATGATAGGCTGGTTAAGCACGGTTAGAATGATGGGGGAAATAACTGCTATCAACCAGTAGTTAAAAACGGTAAGTCGCGAAAAAATCCTTATTGGCGCTATCGAATTATGAAGACGATGACGTCAAATTGTTCCGAGTCAACCTGCGGTCCCGAGTCACCCCGTTTGATGGTATACATTGATTAACCAGTTAGTGTATAAGTTGAAAATTGTGGATTTTTTTTTAACAGATTAGCTTCGTGCTACATTCTCGTAAATGAAGAATACATTCGCAAATATATAATTCTACCGTTTTAAGTGTAATATAAATTATCTTTAATGTATTTCTAGAAATGTATTTTTTCCTAATATATTAAATATTTAACCCAATTGTATGTTATCTGTGAACTTACTTAACATATAAACTAGTAATCATTCTACAACATATATCAAGTTTTGAGGCTAACGTACATTTTTTATTTATTTTTACTAACAAAGTAATTTAATAAATAATAGAGTAAATAGATCTGGTTGCGTATGTATTGTAATAGGTAAGTAAACCTTTCTTCCACCGCACCTTTTAAACCGATAAACAATTTATTTAACCTAAAAAATAAGCCATTTTTTGTTTCTAGTTTTTGTGTACCATATCCTGCCATATAGTACAGTGGATCGGGAGAAAAAAGGTATTTGACCTCCGAATTTTTTTGTACAGTTTCAATTTTTATGAAAATTTGGAATTAAGTTGCTGTGATCCTCTAGATCAAAGTTTATATATGCTTAGGGTGTGCTTTTTATTTTTAGGGGGTAAAAACCACCCCTTATGCTAAAAAAATAAAAAATCATAGAAATAGACCTTATGTAAATTAAAATCATAGCTAAATATGTAGAATGAATCTATTTTTATGTTGTGAGTTATATTTAACATTATATTTGTAACGTTTCAACCGTTAAAAATCGCCTTAATAACGAAATTACAAAAAAAAATTCTTTCATTTTAAAATTATTTAATAATGCTTTTATTTTAGAAAAAAATTATTTTAACAGTTTACGGTATAATAAATATTTAACTACCATAACTTAACCTTTAAATAACCACCTCTTATGAGATTAACAAAAAAAATTTTTGACAAAATAAAACGATTTGATGATACATAATAATTATAGTCTTGGAAATGAAGCTAAAAAATGGCAAAACCTCGCAATTTTTTTGTCCTGCATCGATTTGCATAAAAATTTGGAATAAGGCGCTTCTGACCCTCTACTTTAAATTCAATTTCATGGTGATGTGTGCTGTTTGTTTTTTAGGGTGAAAACTACCCCCAATTGTCAAAATTTATAGAATAACATTTTAAACCTTAAGATGGGTAAAAGGTGGTTTGAATTAGTTGATTAATAATTGTTTTAAAATTTGGAAAACAATTTTAAAATATTTTAACCCTTAAAAATCAACGCTTGTTAGAGCTTAAAATAAAAAAATAATATTTACCCTAAAAAAATGATTAATTTACCATAGTGATTTACTTTTAGAATGCTGTTGCTTAAAATATGTACTATTTCATTTCGCAATTTTTTAACCCTTACAAATTAACCCTTATTATAGCTTAATTAAAAAAAAAATATATTTATCCCCAAAATATTAATAGCTTGACAGATTTAATTTTTAAAAATATTACTGCCTGAAATATTACCAATTTTATTCTTTTGCAAATTTTCAACCCTCAAAAACCACCTCTTACAACATTTCAATTCTTATAAACCAATATAATAGATATAAATAGAAAAAGAAAATAAAATTGCATACAAAAATTATACCGGTAAAAGTATAAAGTATACCGGTTTTATAGAATATTATGCTCCGAAGTGGGTTATTCGAATTTTTCGAAAAAAAGTTGATTGGTTTTTTAAACATAGCTCCCTTAGGTTTAATGTTGGAAAGTTTTTTTACAATATAATTTTTGTAGGGTTTTTAAAGAGCTACAACATTATGTAAATAAAATCATTTTTAATCCCTTAGTTTTAAAATGGGATGAGTTTAAAGGACTAGAATAAGGTGGTGTTCGCTTGTAAATAGAGGCTTTAAACGGCCATATCTGGCCAAATATTTATTGTACAGAAAAATCTATCTAATGAAAAGTCTTTGTTATTAAAAAAGCTATAATTCGGTACTTTAGCATTTTTTCGTATCTCCAGTATTGTTGGAGTTATTTTGAAGAAAAATTGCCATTTTTACGAAATTGTGGATAATCGTTTTTTACTTTAAGTTCCAATTTTTCTAAAATTAAGCATTTTAATTTGGTTAAACTTCTAAGATATATTAATAATACATATATAAAAAGAATCGCAGAAGGGTACAAAACTATTTTAATTAAGAGGGAAATTACGGGGTTGTTTTTAATGATCTTTTCGTAGAAAAAAAATAGGGACCGACCTAATTTTTATCATAACTCGCTCAATTTTCATGATTTTTGGTTTTGAAAGAAAGGTCTTATTATATACTTTAAAAAAGACCCTATATGTTTTTCTTGAAAAATGCAAACTTTTCCCGCTATTTAAATTTGAATCTTTCAAATTTAGCATTTGACGAACAAAAGCTAACCATTAACAAGCCGTAGCTCGGTCTGTATTGGTTGTAGAGAAATTATAAAATAACATTTTTATCTAGTTTTTTTATAAGCTACAATTTTGCTTTCCAGAGTTTTTTTGATAAAATGCATATTTTTAGAGTTATTCGTGAAGAACCCATTAAAAACATCGATTTTTTCGTCGAAAATATTTTACTTTTAATCGCGAATAACTCGAAAAATATTAGTTTTACGAAAAAAATGTATGAAACATTTTTTACTTAAAATTACTTTCTTTATCGATTTCTGTAGTTAAAATTTAATAAAAAAAATTTCCACCCCCAAGATCGGGTGGCAACCACCCCTAGGATAAAAGCACACCTCGGCATGATATAAACTTTGATCCTTGGGCTATTCCCTACCTTCTGTGAAAATTTCAGTAAAATCCATGCAGTACAAAAAAAATCCTAGCCAAAATGCCTCATTGCCTGTACTAATAAGGCTTTATCTTTTCAATGAATTTTGTTTTATTTACTGCGTACTTAATACAGCCCTACCAACTGTTCTGTTTGTTATTCAGTAATAATTTACACTAGTCCAAAATTATATCTTCGATAAGAGGGCTTTATCTACAAAAGTGTAACATAGTGTACACTTTCTCTAAATAGATGTTCATTATCTTGTCCATAATTAAGCATCTCTATAATCAATATCATGTCTCAGTTAATTACTATGTTGGGATGATGCAACTCTAATGAGGAATGTAGCTAAGTACACGTATTAGTCCAATCATTATAGTTTTTTTTTGTAATTAATGTTAACAGATATCTGACTGCGCCATGTCTTCTGGAATAACCTGTAGATTACTAAAATCAAAAATCCAACCAATTTTTATTAAGGTTTTTTTTTTAAAGGATAATAACACAGCCCCACAAAAAAAAGTTCTGTACATTGGACAAGACCACTATAACCTTATGTTTTTGAGGTCGCTGAATTCGAATCCGGGGTCAGTTTTACCTCATCAGGTCGTCATTAGGGTCATTTCAAGGTCAAATTTACAAAAATGCACTTGAGTGAGAATAAATGATATATCTTTGTTTTTGAGGTTGCTGAATTTAAGTCCGAGGTCTGTTTACTTCTACAGGATCAAGGTCAAGGTAATTTCATGGTCAAATTTTTCAAAAAATACTTAGGTGAGAACAAATGATATATCTGTATGGTTTTGAGGTAGCTGAATTCAAATCTGAGGTCTGAAAAGGTAGAGAAAAGGATTTCCGAAAATATTTTACCTTGGTAAAAACCACAACTAACCACAACATCAAGGACTTTCATAAACTAGGATGCTTATTGAGTATAAAGTTGCACTTTTCACATTCACATATAAATTACTTTTTTAAAAAATCTGGGAGATGATAGTGATGAGCAGGGGAGAGAGGTTTTATCAGTATTTAAAAGAAATTAAAAAAATAATATATATATATATATATATATATATATATATATATATATATATATATATATATATATATATATATATATATATATATATATATAAATTATAGTACAAACGTGATGGCAGATAACTGCTGGTCATTAAAGAGAGAAAGTAATAAAACAGGAACTAAACCTAAAAGAATTTTAAGATCATTTCAAAATAAAAAAGTCGGATACCATACAGTTACCAAAGAATTTTAAGTATGGATTTAAATTAAGCTACTCCAAAAACATACAGATGTATCATTTGTTTTTACTTTCTATTATTTTTAAAATTTAACCCAAAAATGACCTTGACCCTATGGTCAAACAGATCTCAGATTTGAATTCAGCAACCTTAAAAACATACAGATATATCATTTGTTCTTACCTAAGTACTTAAAAAAAAATTACGTATAAACGACCTTGACTTTGACCCTGTAGAGATAAACAGACCTCGAATTTGAATTCAGCGACCAGCAAAAACATAAAAGTATATCATTTATTTTCACTCAAGTGTATTTTTGTATAGTTGACCCCGGATTCGGATTCATCGACCTTAATAACATAAGAATTTAATAGTCTTGTCCAATGAACAGAACTTTTTTTTGGGGGGCTGTTTTATTAAAAAAGGGCCCTTTTTTCGTTTTTTTTTTAATATTTTTTTTAATATAACAAGAAGTACTGGCTATATTACTTAACTCATAAAAGACAAACCGAGAATTCAAAAACCTACAAAATGGTTTTTGAAAAATCCCGATCCGAGTATTTTTCACCGAGAAAAGCCGGAACAACGCTTAAAACGGACCTTTTTTAAAAAATTCGTATCTCCGTTAGTTTTCAATATTAAGGGCTGATTTTTTGAAAAATGATAGTCAATAACACTTACTTTTAACTGCCGAAAAATAAAAATTGTTGCATTAATAGTATTTATTTAATCGCACTATAAACAAATTAGGCCCTTATCTTGCAAGTGCCGTGAATATTAGGCAAATGGTCGAATTTAAATTTTTTAAACGGCTTCTTAAAGTTGAGGTCAAGGAAGTTTAAAGGTGTATGGAAGCCCAATGCTATGGCCCATTCGATCAAAAAATGTCCAGCCCAGTATGAAAATAACTGTCAGAGTTGGCCCCGCCGATTCTGCGCAATAACAAAATTTCACGAAATAATTTAATGTGTTGCCTACTTACACGCTGATAAATCAGTGTGAAGTTAGCCAACACATTATAATTTTATGAGAGCCGGAGTACCGTTTTTTGGATTGATGATCAAAACCTTCTTATTTTAGTGATTAGTGTTTATTAAATTGTGACTATAATTTTGTGTTTATTGTTTGTTACTTATAATATCGTAACAAAATAACTAGAGGTTGTATGGTTTTGTCTTGCAAGTCCAAGGGTAACATACCCGTCTTTTAACTTTAGGTAAGTATTTTTTATATTTAAATTAGGTGCTTCTTATAAGATGTAACGTTAGGTAACCGAATAAACAATAATATATCAATTATGAATAATAGAAAATGAAAATTTCATAGGAAATATTAGTGAGAAAAGTAAGGCAATCTTAACTATCTTTCAGATAATTTCCACAATGTTTGTGTATTTCTGTGAATTATTAAAAAGAAATAAGGTTTACATTTAGGTACTTTTATTTCATTTAATAATTTAGTACACTCTTTTAAATGATCAAAATTATTGATTACTGGGCAGACCAGGCAAATTTTACAAAAAAAACAAATCTAAAAAAAAAAAATCGGCAATGTTTCGTTTTTGAGATATTCATCATCAAAATTGAAAATCAAACTAACCTTATTTACACTATTTCTCCTTCTTTTTGCACAAAATTCTTTATTTTTACACTAAATTGGCACACAATATTTCACAAACACCTTTTAAAAACTTTTTTTTATGTTTATTTTACACCTTTTTTACACTTTTATTTTTTAAGCAAATATGGCTGCTGCCTTTGGACTTAAAAGTTGGCAATTTAATGGAAAAAAGATGTAAAATAAATAAAAATACAAGGTTTTAAAAGGTGTTTATAAAATATTGTGTGCCACTTTAGTGTAAAAATCAAGAATTGTGTACAAAAAGAAGGGAGAATATAGTGAAAATGAGGTTAGTTTAATTTTCAACTTTGATGATGAAGATCTCGGAAACGAAACGTTGCCGAAAAGATATTGTAATCAGCACCCCAAAATACCCCTGTATACCAAATGTGATCAAAATCGGAGAGGAGGCAACTTTTGAGACAATACCATTTGTTTAAAAATAAATAAGATTTTTGGTTTCTTAATCTTGCATTAGCAACTTTTTAAGCTCGACATACTGTACACACATAATATTTAACGGATACTGTTACAATGGATACTCAGGTACCAAAGGTTACTAAACATTTTTAGCCACTGTTATTCTGTCTTATAAATGTTTGTTATTAGTGAAAAGTATATGCCTAAAAAGCAGTTATAAAAATTTTCACTTTTTAATGTACAACCAGAATCTTAGGATTAGATTAAAATCATTTACACTATCTTGCCCTTCTTTTATCACAAAATTGGTGATAAGTACATAATATTATCATACAATGTTTAAAATTTATTTTAAAAAATCGTGTTTTAATTCATTTACAAAGATTTCTGGTAAAAATACAAAACTTCCAAAAATATCGACCATTTTAATAGAAGGCAGTAAAGTGGCGCCATCTATTCTTTCCATATTATATAATATGATATAAAATCTAATATTACACAATAATTTTAAATATTCTATAGTAGTATCCTTTAATAACCAACAATTTTGTACAAAAAATAAAAAAAAACAGTGAATGTTGGAATTTGACATTTGATGATGTCAATTTTATAGATAGTAACAAAGAATTAGGGAAATCCGGCCCTGACCTACTATTCATTGCGCAAATTCCGCGGCGCCGACCCCCCTATTCCCGCTGCCCTGCACGCCTGTACAATTTTGTTCTACAGTATTGGGCTTCCATATACCTTTAAACTTCTTTGGTTGAGGTTAAAAGCTACAATTTGTATATCTAACATTTTCATATTAACTTGGAGAACATTGTTAAAAATGCTTGTGAACCTAGCGCGTCGAGCCAAAAATTCGCGACCGAGACGTGGAGGGGGCTCACAGCAGCGAAGGAGAAGCGAGAGACGGGCTGCGTGCATCGGGTGCTCGACGGTATTTTCGCTAGACGCGCTAGGTTCACAAGCATTTTTACCAATGTTCCCCAAACTTTTATGAAAATATGAGATACAATTTGTAGCTTTTAATCTCAACTTTAAAAAGCCGTTTTAAAAATTCAAATCGGACCATTTGCCTAATATTTACGGCACTTGCAAGATAAGGGCCTAATTTGATTATAGTGCGATTGAATAAAAACTGTTAATGAGGCAATTTTTATCTTTTGGAAGCTCAAAGTATATGTTATTGACTATCGTTTCCAAAACATCAGCCCTTAATATTGAAAATTACCGGAGATACGAATTTTTGAAACAAGGTCTGTTTTAAACGAAAGGTATATGTTATTAACTATCATTTCCCAAAAACTCAGCTCTTAATATTGAAAATTATCGGAGATACGAATTTTTGAAAAAGGTATGTTTTAAGCGTTTTTCCGGCTTTTCTCGGTGAAAAATGGTCGAATCGAGATTTTTTTAAATATCATTTTGAAGGTTTTTAAATTAGTTACAAACGGTCTTTGATGAGTAAAGTGATATAGCCAGTAGTTATATTACAAAAAAGGCGCTTTTTTAAGAATTATTATTTAAAAAAAATACCTGAAAAAAAGTTGGTTGGATTTTTAATTCTAGTAATCTACAGGTTATTCCGGAAGTCATGGTGCAGTCGGATATCTGTTAACATTAATTACAAAAATGACCTTTTTTTGCTATAATGATTGGACTATATTGAAAATAAAGCAGTTGCAGATGACTGAGTATTACCTGTATATTACAAATTAAATATCATAGCAAAACGCATTTGGCTAAACAGCCATTATCAATATAGTCCACAGTACAGGCCCCCCCTGGCAAGTTGATTACCACATACTTTATAATTCGTGAGGAACTTCGCTTTGACGAGTCTACCACACTTTTCCTCTGCGACTTTTCTCGATTCCTCCGCTTTTCCGCTCGAAAAAGCCCTATATTATGGCGATTTCCCAAGGTTCTAAAAAGTCACAACCACAACTTTTTTTTTTAGCTAAAGTTACTGCAAATTTTGTTGAAAATGTGAATTTAAACTTGTCCGACAAAAATTTGTCCGACTTTTTCATGTCTACCGCTTGAAACATGCCCAAATGACAGGGTATTGAAAACCGATCACCACATAGGTAATTTTTGGTAAAATTAATTGTAAATAATTTATAAAATACCATTTTATGTTTGTCCGACAAATTTCAAGCCGCATTTTTTCAGTCCGACAGCTGGAAATTGGAATTTTGACGGGGTATAAAAAATCGTTGACCACAAACCTAATTTTCACTTTTTTTCTTTTAAATTTAATGTAGAAAATAGTGATACACCTGTCCGACAATTTAGTGTCCGCCTTTACCTTCAAAAATAATAAAAACTACATAAACATAATTTTTGCAGTGTTCCGTAACACCTCGTATTAAAACACAGATCCTAGATCAACACGTTTTCATTGGAAATCAGGTTCACAAAAGTTTCTATGGTAACAACAATGCAACGTACACTGTAACTGTCTCGGGTTAAGTACAGGTTAGGTCAAAAAATATAAAAATTGTACAGAAGTAAAGTACCCTTATTTAAAAAAATTTAGCAAATGGTTATAAAGAAAAGTTCAGAATTAAAAGTTATGCCTCAATACCAAAACATGGCCTCCTAAGATTTTTTTTTTTTTTTTTTTGAAAACCTTTAAAATTTTTTTATTTTTTTATTTACCTTAAACACTCTCATAATTTATTTTAAATCAAATTAATTTTGCATAATTTTGTTCAAATTCAAGCATATTTGTAATATTAAAAAGATTTTAATTTTTTTAAGGAATCACAAACTTCATGTGTGTTGCAACGTTATTAAACACAACTTTAAAATTTTACAAAAATTCTTTTTAAAAAGGTAAAACATTAGTCATGATAAAATGCATATTAAAAAACGCTCATTTAAACTGCAAAAAATGTATTTTATATATTTATTAAAAAACTGTACAAATTAAATGACATCATTAAAAAACCTACTAAAATTATAGCGGATACTCATGAAAAAAAAAAACAAATGAGGGTTAAAATTAAACATTATGACGGTTTGGTGACAATAATTTTTCTTTCTTGAATAATTATTCTTCGCTTATTAAGTTTATTTGATTTCAAATGCATCCTCCAAGACAGTTATTGTTAGCTGAGAAGGCCGAATTAGTTTTAATATGTAGAGATAACTATAAATCAGTACGTAAAGCAGCGGATATTATATATATATATATATATATATAATATATATATATATATATATATATATATATATATATATATATATATATATATATATATATATATATATATATATATATATATATATATATATATATATATATATATATATATATATATATATATATTATATATATATATATATATATATATATATATATATATATATATATATATATATATATATATATATATATATATATATATATATATATATATATATATATATATAAACAGGGTGCCACAGATTCGAGTGCAGGCATGGGGATCTCGGAAACCGTAAGAGATACGAAGTCGGTTAAATTATGGCAAAGTTGCGCATTTAGGTGCCTAACAACATGCCGATTAGAAAGTTGTAAAATTCCGAGTACTTCTGGAGATATCCGGAAAAAACCGAAATTTGCTGATTTCGTTTTTATTTTTTTCTGACGTTATTTAAAGAGATATGAAAATACAAAAGGCCTTTTATTTTTTTTGAACCTCTTATTATCCCAATTACAAAAATGTATAACACTTAATATTTATTAACAAATATGGAACGCCCCTATAAGAAGTTATGTGCGTTCCTTGTCTTACTCATTCTCTCTTATGGAAAATATGTTTATTTAACAGAAAAATATTAAGTGTTATACATCGTTATAATTGGGATTATAATTTTTATAGTTTATTTTGATTTCTGGGACTATCAAATTAAAAGAAAAATTATTTCTTTTCTCCGAATAAAGATATTTATATTATTTTTAAAATTATACTTTTTTAGAGATTATTATGGAATACTGTCCCCTATAATAGTAACAAAAAAATATGAAAAGATATAAAAAGGTTTAATTCTTTATAAAATTGAATTGTTTTAATATATAATAAAATAACAATTTTTTTTGAAATTATATAAAAATAGAAAATATACTTACTTGAAAACATTGGCAACGCGTTATAAGATATATATTTATTTCAAATTATTGGTTATCGACGGAAGTGTAGCACATAAATTATTTGATTATATTACTTAAAACAGATAAAACTAAAAAATTGGTTTTTTTTAATGACATTACCGACATGACTTTTTAAAAAAAAAAAGTTACGGTAAAGGTACACGTGTAGGACCTTTAATATTTAAAAAATATGATAAAAAAATAAATAAAACTTTTGAATAGATAAGGTTTTTATTTATTTTATTTTGGGAATATCAACTTAAAAAAAAAAAATTATTTGGCTTTTTTCCGAATGGATTTTTATATATTATTTTAAAAAATTTATTTTTTTTTTTTTCTTCTTTGTTTTTATTATTATTATGGAGAGTAGCTGCTCTCGCAATAATAGTAACAAAAAAAAGAAAAAAAACATAAAAAGTTTAATTCTTTATAAAATTGATTTGTTTTAAGTATATAATAAAATAATTATTTTTATGAAATTATATAAAAATGGAAAATCTTACTTGAAAACATTAACCCGTTATAAGATACATATATTATTTCAAATTTATTGGTTATTGACGGACGGATTAGCACATAAATTATTTGATTATATTACTTAAAACAGATAAAAAACAAAAAATTTTTTTTTAACTGACATTGATTTGACGATTTTTTAAAAATAGTTCTGGTAAAGGTAAACGGTGGCCTTTTTTTAAAAAATATGATAAAAAAAAATAAAACTTTTAGCCATATAGATATGTTTTTTATATTTTTTATAAAAAACATATCTATATGGCTAAAAGTTTATTTCAACATATTTTTTTAAAATTAAGGTACCTACACGTACCTTTACCAGTAACTATTTTTAAAAAAGTCATGTGAAGTCAATGTCAGTTAACAAAACACAATTTTTTAGTTTCTTATCTGTTTTAAGTAATATAATCAAATAATTTTGTCCATCCGTCCGTCTAACCAATAAAAATTTTAAATAACATATTATCTTATAACGGGTTCCAATTTTTCAAGTGTTTATTTTCCATTTTTATATAATTTCATAAAAATTTATTTTTTAAAAGTACTTAAACAAATAATTTTAAAAGATTAAACCTTTTTATTCTTTTTCATGTTTTTTTACTATTATTGCGAGCGACTACTCTCCTAATAATAATAAAAAAAAGAAAAAAAAAAAAAAAAAGTATAATTTTTTAAAATAATATATAAAAACCTTATTCTGGAAAAGAAATAATTTTTTAAGTTATATTCCCAAAATCAAAATAAACTATAAAAACCTATCTATATGGCTAAAAGTTTTTTTTTTCTTTTTTTACATATTTTTAAATATTAAAGTACCACATTACCTTTACCAGTAACTATTTTTAAAAAAGTCATGTCGAAGTCAATGTCAGTTAATAAAACACAATTTTTAGTTCCTTATCTGTTTTAAGTAATATAATCAAATAATTTATGTGCTACACCCGTCCGTCGATAACCAAAAATTTGAAATAACATATTTTCTTATAACGCGTTGCCAATGTTTTCAAGTAATATATTTTCTATTTTTTTATAATTTCATAAAAATTTTTTTATTATATTTACTTAAAACAATTCATTTTTAAAATTAAACCTTTTTATATCTTTTCATATTTTTTGTTACTATTATAGCGGGAGGGGGACTACTCCCAAATAATCTCTAAAAAAAGTATAATTTTTAAAAATAATATATAAATATCTTTATTCTGGAGAAAAGCCAAATAATTTTTCTTTTAATTTGATAGTCCCAGAAATCAAAATAAACTATAAAAAACATATCTATATGGCTAAAAGTTTTATTTACTTTTTTATACATATTTTTTTAAATATTAAAGGTACACACGTGTACCTTTACCAGTAACTATTTTTAAAAAGTCATGTCAGAAGTCAATGTCAGTTAACAAAACACAATTTTTTAGTTTCTTATCTGTTTTAAGTAATATAATCAAATAATTTATGTGCTACATCCGTCCGTCAATAACCAATAAATTTGAAATAACATATGTATCTTATAACGGGTTGCCAATGTTTTCAAGTAAGTTTATTTTCCATTTTTATATAATTTCATAAAAATAATTATTTTATTATAGTACTTAAAACAAATCAATTTTATAAAGAATTAAACCTTTTTATGTCTTTTCATGTTTTTTTGTTACTATTATTGCGAGAGCAGACTAGCTCTCCATAATAATAATAAAAACAAAGAAAAAAAAAAGTATAATTTTTTAAAATAATATATAAAAATCCTTATTCTGGAGAAAAGCCAAATAATTTTTCTTTTAAGTTGATATTCCCAGAAATCAAAATAAACTATAAAAAAGCAATAGTTATACTGTGTCGAATATTTGCGACCAAAAAGTTTTTTTAATAAAATAATAATTATTAGTAGTGGATGTTTACGAACTGAAAGAGAAAATTAAAATTATTGAATGGTATCACCGTGGAAACCCTGTTAGGGGAATTAGGGAATTATTTATTAATTTATTTATAACTAGGCCGATTTCCACTATTTACCGAGTCATTAAAAACTTTCTGACATTTGGTTCTTTAACTCCAAGAAAACATAAAATGATAGTGCCCCAGAAAAAAAAAACCAGAAAGGGAAATGAAAAAATTATGGTAGTGACAAGGGTTATTAAAAATCCTACAGTTTCCATTAATACAATTGCAGAAAGGTTGATTTGTGCAAAGATCGTGGGAAGAGTGCTGAAAAAATTTATACCGCTCCTACAAAGTAAGAAAAACCCCCGAAATTAACCCTGATGATCATTTTAGACAAATGCAATTTTTTAAAACTGTAAAACTGTAATGGAAATGAAAAATAATAATGCAAGTTTTATAAGAAACATTGTTTTTACTGATAAATCAACATTTCCCCCGCTTAGGTCTACCCAACGATTTTTTTTGGGGGCCGTAAAATCAGAAATTTATGGTTTCCGGGAGAATAGGGCTAATATCTACAAAAACTACAATTACAAATTGAGAATTCTTTTAGTATTATTACCCTTAACATTCTAAAATGTCGAAGGCGTTTTTATGACAATCTTGGTAATTTTGTGGCTCAAGAAGGTGGTTTATTTGAGTTTTGATAACTTGAAAGAGTTTTTTTATTTTATGAATGCACATTAAATTATTTTCTTAAGAATATCTTCTACGTTTCATTATTTATTAGAAAAAAAAATTTTATTTTATTAGGAAAAATGTTTGGTTTTTAAGACCGCAGCAAACGTTGCGGTCTCGTAAAAACTAATTTTAAATTTATGGCTTATAAAAAAAACAGATCGAAGTCGGTTGACGATAGCTATGCTCTTGGTACTTGCCTACAAACACTGCATCCTCTAACTGAAAATAAAAACGTAGTATACAACTAAACTGGGCAGATAATTCTTCCGAATTTATCACCGCATTCCCCACCAGTCCCAACCAAAAATAAGCCAACTAAGGAAACAGGGAAATTGAAATGCAAGCCACAAAATTATTATTGGTATTTTAGAATTGGGTTCATCCCAAAATCGTCCAGGAGCCTCCTATGTTCGCAGTACCGTGCCTTTACTGTATTATATATATATATATATATATATATATATATATATATATATATATATATATATATATATATATATATATATATATATATATATATATATATATATATATATATATATATATATATATATATATATATATATATATATATATATATATATATATATATATATATATATATATATATATATATTTACATTAAATTTTATTTTATAAAATAAAAACTTCATTGGCAATTATAATTATATGTACAAAAGTTTTACGATTTTTTTTATCTTTTTTTTGTCGGACTAACGATTTGCGGATATATTTTTGTCGGACAATACATTTTTTTTCTTTAAAAAATACTATTCTTTCGTGTGTTATTTTTGTCCGACATGTGGTAAACGATTTTTTATACCCAGTCAAAATTCCAATTTCTAGCTATCGGACTGAAAAAATGCGGCTTGAAATTTGTCGGACAACCATAGGATATTATTTTTACAATTAATTTTACCAAAAATTACGTATGTGGTGATCGTTTTTAATACCCTGTCATTTGGGCATATTTCGAGCGGTAGACATGAAAAAGTCGGACAAATTTTTGTCGGATAAGTTTAAATTTACATTTTTAACAAAATTTCCAGTAACTTAAGCTAAAAAAAAAGTTGTGGTCGTGACTTTATAGAACCTTGTGAAATCGCCATAATATAGGGCTTCTTCGAGCGGAAAAGCGGAGGAATGTTTGTTTAATAATCAGAGAGAGCGAGAGAGAGAGAGAGAGAGATAGAGAGAGAGATAGAGAGAGAGAGAGAGAGAGAGAGAGAGAGAGAGAGAGAGAAAAGAGAGAGGGGAGAGAGAAAAAAGGGAATTTAAAGTTTATGAGGCGCGTCGGTAGAGATCGAACGCTGTTAGAATAACACCGATACGTCACGGTTTTATACGGGTTTGCCATATGAGACCTTGACGTATCGGTGTTGTTCTTACAGCGTTCGATCTCTATTAAAGACCATTTGGCGCCTTCAGATGTGCTTGATTCAGAACTTTAGGGGGTCTTTATATCTTATTAAACAGTTGGTTTTCTTTAAGATAGTTTATTATGTTTCGAATGTTTTGGGTCGTGGGAGTGAAGGCAGATTTTAGGTTAGAATCATTAACATTGTGTTTCGCTCGTAATGGTGCTTTGATTGATTGATTGATTGATAAAGTAAATACACAAGTTGAGGTTTTGTCCTCCTCGACACTGCAGCCCACAGGGCTTGTTGTATCTCTTGTGTATTTGTTTCAGTTAAAAAGGTTTGACACCTTAGACATTGTTTGGTCTTTTCTTCTTAGTCCAGTAAATATAGGCTTAGTGGGTAAAGTAGTTACTGTTTCGTAAAGCTTGTTGTTATTTTCAAGTAGATCCCATTCATGTTGTTTAATGTTTTTAGTTGTGGAGGTTATTAGTGGAAGGAGGTCCCTAGAATAAAAAGGGCTAAAAAGAGCATTTAGAATCGGAGGCTATGAGCCATTTTGGTAATGGATTTTTAAGAATTTCTAGAAGGGATTCTTTAATGGCTGATAGTTCGGCAGTAAATATGCTACACAGAGGATTTAGTTTATAACTATTAGAAAATAAATTTGAAAAGTAGACTGATCCAGTTGAAGAGGTTGTTTTAGACCCATCGGTGTAGACAATGTTGTAGTCACCGAGATGTGTTGGAGTAAAGTCGAAAAAGCTTTTTGACAAAACAGATGGGTTTCTTTTGTGTTTATTATAGGAACAAAGATTAAGGTATGTTTTGGGTAAGGGGATAATCCAGGGAGGAAAATTTTAAGTGACAGGGGTGTAGAAGGGGGAAAAGTAAGGTTATTTGACTGTGAGAAGTAAAGAAAAGCTATATTGGGACCATATGTTTGATATTATTGAATTGATTCAATGACACTCTTGGATGGAAGTAGTTGTGGTAAAAATGTGTATGAGGTTTACACCATAGCTTTGACGAGTATCTAAGTAGTAGAGATAGTCGTCTGATATGTAGGGAATCTACGCAGGAAAGACAAGTTAGACTGTCGACTGGGCTAGTTTCTAAGGCACCCAGGGAAAGTCTCAGGCTTTGGTTTTGAATTGGGTGAAGGATTTTTTTTGTATGATTCTCTGGCCGAGTAATAGACAATACTACCATAGTCGATTTTTGATCTAATAATGGATTTATAGACAGTGATAAGTGATGTGGTATCTGAGCCCCAAGAGGAGTTGGAAAGAACCTTTAGAAGGGATATGTCTTTAAGACATTTTGCTTTTATAGTTTGGAGATGTTCTTTCCAATTGAGTTTTTGATCGAAGACCATTCCCAGAAGTTTAGTGTTATCTTTTAAAGAAATTTGAGTGTTGTTAAGGCCTAGATTATTCAGTCTAGAGCAGTTTCTTTTTTTTTTTTGAGGATTTGTTGGGTGAAAAATGAAATCCATGTTATGAACTCCATTTTTCTAAGGAGTTTAGGCAGTTTTGTATTTTTCTTTCACAGACTCTAGGACTTGAAGAAGAGTAGTATATTACAAGGTCGTCTGCATAAAGGCGATAGCTGATATTCTGAGGGATGAATTTCTGTATGCTATTGATTGCTATCAGGAAACGCGTTGGGCTCAGCACGGATCCTTGTGGAATGCCATTGGGTAAAGTAAAGGTGGAGGAGAGGGAGTTGCCCATTCTAACTTGGAATGTCCTATCAGTTAGAAAGTTTTTAATAAATATGGGAAGGTTACCCCTAAAGTTCCATTCATGTAGTGTTTTTAGTATACCCATTTTCCAGCAGGTATCAAAGGCATGTGTAAGATCGAGAAATGAAGCAAGAAGGTGGTTTTTGTGGTAGAAGTTTTCTTGAATGTCAATACATATACCCACCAGGTGGTCAATAGTGGAGATATCCTTTAGAAATCCTATTTGGTTGGGGTCAAGTAAGTTATTTTTTCCAAGGATCCATTTAAGTCTAAAATTGATCATTCTTTCCATTATTTACATAGGTGATTAGTTAATGATATGGGACGGTAACTTTCTACCGACGAATTGGGTTACCGGTTTTAGTATTGGAATTAGGAGTAAATGTCTCCAAGAGGTTGGGAAGCATTGAGAGTTCCAAATGGTTTGTAAAGCTGAAGTGCACGAATATGTGACCTTGTTCTGGTAGGTTGGTGATTAGAGGGGTAAGTCTGGGCCTGGTGCGCTATTTCTGCAATTAGATAAAGCGTACCTAAGTTCGAAAAGGGTAAATGGAAAATTGTATGAGTAATCAGTGTCGCTGAAAAAATTTAGGTTGATCCTTTCAAGGATTTCTTTATTTGTGATAAAGTAAGGGTCTGTATCAGGGGATATAGATATATTGTAAAAGTGTTTCGCAAAACAATTTGACATATCTTTAGTATTTTTAACCCATGTACCATTATCAGAAAGGCCAGCTATAAGTCTGGAAGGTTTGCCTTTTAGACGGTTAATTTTAGACCACATGTCATGACTAGTTGTAAAGGAATTGATGGAAGAGACAAAATTAATCCAGGATTTGTTTTTTTCATTTTTAATAATTCTTTTGGCCTTGGTCTAGCTCGTTTAAATTGTATAAAATTTTCTTGAGAGGGATTATGCTTAAACTTATTAAGGGTAGTTTTTCTATATTTGATAGCTATTCTACAGGCATCTGACCACCAGGGGACGGGGGGGCGATGTGGATTAATTTGTTTGGTGGGAATGCTTAACTCCGAAGCAGTTTTAAGGGAGTCTATAAACGCCTCTATGGAAAGGTCAATATTATCAGGAAAGAATGAGGGATTTTGGTACGTGTTTTTATATATTTCCCAGTCAGCACTTGTAAAATCTTTGATTATTTTATTTGGGAGTGTAGGCCATGCTAATGGTCTAAGCACTAGAAGGTCGCTTCCATGTGTATCGTCCAATATTTCCATTGATAGTTTGAAGCTAATGATAGACTGCATAGGGTTAGATCGAGTGATGATTTGGATCCCGTAGAGGACAGATAAAAGTGTGAACCTGAATTTAGTAATGAGTAGATTATAATCTGTGATCATTTTTTCTATTAGTTGACCTTTATTATCTATTCGATGGGAACCCCATAAAGGATTGTGAGAGTTAAAATCACCAGCTAGTATAAAAGGTGGGGAGTTGGGGATAAGATCTTGTAGTTCAATTCATTTAGGGTAGGAGGGGGAATATATATAAAACAGAAGGTAGTATTTAAGGATGGAATATGTGCTGATGACTGCTTCAATGTTGGTAGTGAGGGTATGTGTGTGTTGCAGTGATTCGTGAGTAGTAGGCAACTCCTCCAGAGGCCCTTTCAGCTTGTATACGGTCCTTTCGTAAGGCTTTAAAGTGTTTTAGTTTAAAGGTTTTGTTGGGGAGAAGATTAGTTTCTTGTAGATGTATGATAGAAGGGTGATGAGTTAAAATGAGTAATTTAAGATCCTCTAGATTGTTATAGAGTCCTAACATGTTCCATTGAAGAATTGAGGGATTGAAGATGATTAATAGTTATGTGAAAGTTATATAATTGTATCAGTCTAAAGAAGGATCTTATTTTAATGAAGGATTAAAAGTATAAATTATGACTTTTTCTTTATTTGTTTAGGCAACAAGTTTTTTGGGTTTTGGTCTAATAATTCATCTACGATCATGTCGTCGTAGAGAGATTCCGCGGAAGAATTTGTGGTATTTTTGTTGGATTTATTAGAGGTTTTATTTGTTTTTAGAGATGGGTCCGATTTTGTTTTATTTTTATGTGTGGTGAGATGGTTGTAATATGTTTTGTCAAGAAAGGGAATGGCGTATCTTTTAAAGTGTGGTGGGACTTTGAGGATGATTTTCTTTGGGTAGGTTTTGTAGAGGGGGTGATAGAAGTAAAAGGAGGAGGTCCAAGAGGATGGGAGGGACGAGGGGAGAAGCTAGGAGGTTTGGATGAAGGAGATGAATTAGAGGATGAAGAGGAGAAGGTTTAGGGGAGGTAAGGTCGCATTGAATTGCGATAGTATTGAGTGCTTTAGCTGGGGGTTTTCCCTGTTTAGAAACAACTTCACTGTAGGATGTACCATATGATGGGTTTAATGATGTAAATTTCTTTTTGGCCCCGGAATAGGATAGTTTCTCAATTGTTGGATCTTTGAATTTCAAACTCGTATTTATATTTGGGACATCCTTTGTAGCGAGGGGGAGGGTCGGAGCCACAATTAATGGAAAAAAGATAAAATTTGTGTCCATGAGAGTGGGGGACCGAGGAAGGGAAAAAGAGACGGACAAGAACATTTGGTGGCTGTAACCAAACCTTGGCAATTGGGAAAAGGGCAGGGATGTAATGACGAAGCGAAGTGAGAAACCCGGCTTTAATTGAGGGGAAAGAGATGATTTTTAAAAAAGAAAGAAAATGGGGAAAAGAGATTTGATTTCTTTTCTGTTAAATCCTTTGAATTTATTTATTTCTTAATCTTTTAGGTTATCAAGGATCTTTCATCTGGCTTTCTTAGATAAAGGGGCATGATTATCCCTTTTAATTATATTAAGGGGGTAGGGAGGGAGATGTCTTTATTTATTTATTTATTTAGGGGGTAAAAAAACCCCATTAAACACCCAAAATTAACATCAATATTGTGGAGTTTTTGAATTTGGGAGCAAAAAGGGGGATTGTCTTTCAGGGGGATGTTTAAAACATTAATGTACCATCATTAAGTTTTTTAGGTCAAAATACTGTTCTAATGCTTGTGTATAAAAAAAGGGGTAATGCCCCTTTAAATGACCATTTAGTTTTTTTAATTAAAAAAATTTATCAAAGTGTTTAAGATATCAGGTGACCCAATTCTGGTCTTTGGACCGCCAAAGGAGGAAAATTTATTTGGGGAAATTTTTGTTCACGAGAAGCCTAGGAATCAGCGGTCGACTGTAGCAGAGCCTGGATCCCACGGGAAAAAGGGCCACTACCAGAGGGTGTCCGTATCTGGAACCGTTATGACTCTTTTGGCAGAGCCTTTCATACCATCGGCACGGTATTTTTAACACCTTAGGATTCGCATTGACATTAAAGGATACAACAGGACAAAACACAAATGACTCAGGGACTGGGTAGCAGCTAAACGAAAAGGTTTGGGAGGAAAGACACTCAATCACCCCTAGGGGAACGTTAAAATCATTTTTGTTTAAAAATAAAAAAAAAAAATTTTTTTAGTCTGTGTTTTTAACTTTCTAGGCCACTCTGTATAAAAAACACTAGGTTTACCTGAAATTCATAACTGCTTCCATTTAAAAATACGTCATAGCATTAAATTGTTTACTTTTTAGATAATAAACGCAATTTAATGCAATAATTGTTTACTCAATTTTAAAGCAATTATAAATTTTTTAAAACCCGAATTTAAAAATAAATTCGCAAACTACATTTCAGCTGAATCATTAGTAAACACTCCCAATTTTATTATCCAGGTATAATGCTTGTTCGTAGTAATTGCATTTTATAATTTTAACCTATAAGACAATATTTTCTTAATGGCTTTTATTTTCTAAAGTATACAATAGTGTAAAAGAACAATTTACTAATTTGATAATAATGTCCAAAAAAAATCAAAGGAATTATTTAAACACCTTAATTTAGAAAATACATATTTCGGGTTGTTTAATATTTTTATTAAAAATTTTTTGTATTAAAGACGCGCCACGTTTAAGAGCGACTAGAGACTATCCAGCATCTTATAAACATATTTAGTTAAAAATATGTCACATTAAATAGATACAAACATTTGGATTTTTTAAGTAAGGAAAAAAGTTTTTACTAGTTACAAATCATTTTTGTCAAATTCACTTTTTAGGGTATTTATTTAAACTTTAAACCAAGGTCGTACAAGAACACACACAATTTTAATTGGATTAAAACTATCTGACAACAAATTAAATCACTCAGTGGTTTTCAATGAAGTCTTGACATCTTTTTAAACGGATTTGGGGATTTAATTTTAATGGTTTTATTTAAAAGCCCCCCCAAATTTTTTTGATCAAGTTGGGTTTTCCGGGGTTTCAGACCCTTTTTAAATTTTATTTTCCAACACACCGCAAAGAAAGAAATCAGGAGGTGTCAGATCCAGAGATCGTATTGGCCACCTTATAGGTCCATGTGTTCTTATCCAATGGTTTCTAAAGTGAGTATTTAAATATTCTCTTATTCGAAGAATGTTATGGGTAGGGGCGCCATTTTGTTAAAAATAAATCGCTATTACTTAACTTAAAAAAACATTATCAAGGAAATCAAAAAGGCTTATTTGGAGTATGTCCAGATATTTATCTACATTTATTTTTTTTAAACGGCTATACACCACTTTATTTTAAAGTAAACAACTTACATTTACCTTAAAACAGGCCAAGGGAATTTGTGGAGTTCAATTCTTTCATTAAATTTTAGAAATACGCAACCTGTTTCGATTTACTGACAAATATTTTTTTCTTTGTGAAAAGATTTTATCCTTTTCCCCAGATTTATTTAAAAAATGACAAATTTTAATCTTTTTCATCATCAACATAAATAAGGTAATACAAACGTCAAAATTTTTCGCCTAGATTTTTAAATTCCAGTTTCGGTTTCTATTTTTCTGATCGAGGTAGATTTGATTTTAAAATTTTAAAGTGATTTTAGAGGATAAAATTAGGTTGTGTGCCTATAACAACAGAAGTGAAAATTTCACCGAAACGAGATTTCCATTAACCTTTGACAATCTAAAAGCCGCAAATATTAAATTGACGATAAAAAAGTCGATCCATAAAAAGCAAATACACTATGCATTTCATTTATATTTTGCATTCACTGTAAGCAGTGCAAGTAGCAATTTAGGGTTTAAAAACAGCTGTTTTGGGGATATATCCTCAACCACTTAAAGTGAATATGTTAATTTCTAGCATCATCCATGACTTTTGTTAACTTCTACTATACGCGCCATCTCGTGAATTAAAACATTAGAAACTAAGTTTGAATGAGGTCAGTGCAGCCTTTGAAAAGCATTTATTGAAAATCTTCTGAGTATATGTACACTAGAGGCCTCGCCATTAGTGTAACTTATGGTTGCTACTTTATTGTGCACTTCCTGGGAAGGTAACTATTCGTGCCATTGAGCATTGATGAAAGCAGTGTGGCTCATTTTCAACTTTAAACTTGGTTCTAAGGGTCCTGATTCAAGACTGCAGATCGACATTGTGAAACCCTCTGTAAAGACACAAATGCTCAATGTTTGACACGAGAGATTGACTCCTTTCAAAACTACTTCTGGGTTCAACCTGGCCCAGCTGTCGAAAGGCAATTTTTTATTTGGGAAAACTCCTTAGATATCTTTGTGGAAAACCATTAATTTTCTTCCATCTTGAGCCTATATAAAGGTAGTGCTTTTCTCCATATTTAAGTCATTAATATTTTGTGCTAGTAAGTGTCAAAACCTAACCTGGAAAAAGCACACGTTTTGTTTTCCACTGTTTAGTAACTCTAATATTTGTTCAGATGGCGCTGCTCTATTTTCATTTGCTTGACGTATCCCGTTCATTTTCACTTACGTTCTTTCTTCTTTACCCAGTCTGAGGAAAGATTTTCGAGGCTCCTGTGATGAATACGTGAGCTTCCTTTATAAGCCTGTTGTGGGATAAACAGAGTAATTCTTTTGATTGAGCCGGAGTTTGTAAGCTCCTTAGCAGCACGACTCAGTCCGTAGCTGCACAAGAAGTCTAATATCAGACAGTGGTGTTTAGAAGTTAATACTTGAGACCTGACTCAGTCCATGAGAAGCAAGCAGATGTTGCACACCTGAGTTCTCTGAAAAGTGCCTTTGTTACAGTACCCCTTTTAAAAACCCTAGGATTAAGTAACAGATAATTCTTAATCTCTTGAACTATTTCACCTCAATGTCAATTTATCTTTTGTTCTAATATTTAATCCTAACTATATTTGAATTGAAGTAGCGGTTAGAAGGTTTGCAAACTTGCGCTAAGATCTTTGTTAACTTTTGTAAGTGAGCCTATTAACTTCTTATCTTAAGCCTTTTTTTTCTATATTAAATAATACGGGATTTTTTTAAATAGTGTTTTTTATTTTGTATGTTGGGTGAATGTGGGGTTTTTTCTATTTTGGCCTGGGTCTGTTAGGGTCACTTCATGGTAATTTGTCATTACTGTTTTTATAACTGTAGATGGCGCCCTAATTTCAATTTCAATTTGTGACAAATTACTTGGCAGAAGGGTTTTCAACTAATAAATTTAGCATTTGTTCTGCAACTGATACGGGAGTAGTAAGGAAATATCAATAACAAACCCACGACCTATTGCCAACACTCAACAGAGAGCCAGGACCAAAGGGCATTTCCGGTCCAAATCCATGGCTAGTATAACATCATTCATTTGACAATCTCATTGAAAATCTATTATAGAATAAAGGTAGGTTATAAGAGGGTACAGCCAACGTGGCCTGATTTTATTGAATAGGTTAGGAATAAATCACCTAGTTTTATGCAAAACTGAATATTCCTTTTAACTTTGTGAGCTGTGCGGCTACTTATTAGGTTAGTCCCTAACATAAATAAACTGACGGTTAATTTTTTAAAATTTCTTTTTTCGAGATTTTATCTTTACAGGGAAATTGACATTTATTAATTTTTGTTTGAGCTAAAATCTTTTTTCAAAATGTTTTACTGCTGATTCCACATAAATTGGTTTTTATTTTCTTCCTGTATGGGTTTGATACCTTTATGCCCGCAGGATTACAATGGTGTGATCTTTTTCTTTTTGAAGCTCTGCACCATGTACTATTCATATGAGCAGTCCACACTTTTTACCTTTGCCTGCCAGCGCTTTATCTTGACTGGACTTGTAAGTCTCGATAGGACTTACAGCTATTATTTAGGCAAGCAGGGTATAGATTACCCGAGTCTTAACCTTTTGAAAGTGTCCCTTTCTGCAATTTTTCGAAATTTATTTTATAGAGAGATTGTTTTTACTTTTGCACAAACATTGAGGGTGAACCTGACCTCTGCTCTTTTAACTGAATCTGAACTGACTATGAGATCAGAATCTGAATATCTAGTTTGTCCACACTAACTAAAGATAACACAGAAGTTGAAGAGTCACTCCTTTCCGGTTATTTAATAGGAATAATAGTGTAATTTTTGAAAGTTTAACAGATAATGAGCTCGATTTATTGCATGAAACGAATTTTATTACGTAACGCTGACCGCATTGAAAACTTTAGTTAGAGATGGTTTCCATTGAATCGAATCTGATGGCAAAACGTCTGATTAGGTCCAGGCTCATTTCTGGTTTATTATAGAATCATAGATTTAAGCACTCCTGTAGACGTGGATTATCAATGGAGTCAGTAACTGGATCACACATATGTTTTAAATTAAAATACCATTTTATTATTTAAAGTTTCTCCTCACTCTCAGTTAGGTGCCAGGTATATTTAAACCAAGTGGTAGCACTGTGCTGGTGCAAAACCCTTCATGTGTAACACATACATAGTCTCGAGACATACTGTCGTACTCATTTCAGTACTGCATCTTCTTAGCATGCACCTGCAAAGTGGGGTATTTCTTCTGGGGGCGGATAGCGTGTTAAGTTCTTTTTAGAACGCGTTAGTGAACTGTCTAAAGCCAGATCAGTCATGACGAACAGTTATCAATATAAGGGCCAAGATCTATTCGAAGGTTCTGCGCCGCATTTTTGCTAATGGTTGAACCGGGATAGTTTTAATTTTGGCAAGATTACCTCTAGACTATTAAAGATTTCCGCTTGGATTATGACGAGATCATTAGATCAAATCAAAGGGACCCCAAGGTAAAACTTAGAGTCAAAGTTAATTTGTACGCTTTCCAAGTATGTTAAATTTTATTTTCTAGATTATCTGTGTCTCAACCAAATAGATAACTAAAGATTATTCAAATGGAATTAATGGGCACAATGACATGTCAATGCCCTGTTTTGCATAGGATATTAAAACATTAATGAACTTCTTTGATTTATGTAAAAGAATTCACTAAGTTTCACAAATTGTCGCGTTATGTATACGCCCATATATGTTTCACCGGTTTAGAAACTGATCTGTTTTCAAAGATGCTTTGAGTCTCCATCTAGCTCTAGGTCAGCTTTATTAGCCTTGTAATTCTAAAAATAAAAGTAATGAAAGGTCCAAAATACCAGTCACGTTTACATGTTATAACTGCAAGAAAGGTGGCCAATGGTGAACTGCCTTGGGAACCACAGGGATACTGCTCTAAACAAAAGAAAACGTGACTGGTCAAAAGATCAGCCCGTAATAAAAACATAATGGGCCAGATCTGACTGTGTACAAACCCTTTAAAGTCAAACTTAGGGAGCTGGTCATTTGTGACCTAAATTTTTTGAAGTAAAGATCTCTCCGTGTAAATAATAATAATAATTCTTCCGTGCATCCTGCAACTGATTTGGTGGATTGGCAACCGGCAGCATAAAGTTAGAGATTTTTTAGTTGAGACGAGATACGACAGCTGATGTTAACATTCTGTGATGTGTAACTCTGATGATCTCTTGACGATTGTGATATTTCTTAGGAGAAGATTTTGAAAGATCCAGAAAGTCATTATCTTTGTCGTACAAGGACGGACGGTATTTGTATAAACACACTTCTTGTAAATTACCTTTTAAAAACTAAATGTCGCTGAATGGAAACTCCTGTGCCCAGCTTCTCAAAGGAAAAATATACTTTTAACGATGTCATGATAGCCCATCATCTGGTTAACATTTAGGTTATTTTAAAACTTTAAAAGAATACACAGTTCATACTTCACACGGGCCGACTGTGGATGTCGGAAACATGTTCGTCAATGTAATACGCCATAGCCGTGCAACGCCTAACTTTCCTCAAGCCTGGACTTATGGAAAAGTATAGAAAAAAGACCCTTTTCCTCAACCACTGCAGACGCAGACCGTTCCTGATGCAGTCCTAGACAGAACGCCTTTTAGTCGCGGCTGCAGATTACTTTTCCAAACATACCATCGCACAACCTTTGGCATGGGCAGGCGACTGCCTTCCGCACATAACTGACCTTTTTGGAAAATATTTTTCTTAACTTACGGTAAATCGCATCTAGTTCTTGATAATGCACCAGCACACACTTGTGCAAGTTTCTAAAACCTCATAGATAAATATAAATAAAAGCTTGGCTTGAATTGTCGACAATACCTCAAGTAAATCCCATGAAAGATAAACAGAACTATTGGCGCAGCCGCCATAAGTATTAAAGAACTCATAAAGATTGGGATCTTCACATACAAGAAATCACTTCTTCAGCCTCCGAGGCGCTGTCTCTGCCAGGTTACTACCTTAATGTCCCAACTACATCAATTGTTTTCGGACGAAAGTCCAGTCGTGGAGATTTCTATGACAGTGTGGACACGGTGCAATATACTCTGAACTCTTGCGTGATCGCGCCAAGGCAACAAAGAGTGAAAAACTCCAGCATTACTTTATACTGAAGTTCAAAAATCTTGGAGGTCATGCATCAGAGAAATTGTCACTCACTATAACCTTAGCATCAGCATAAAGTGCAGGTAAGTAAGGTTTGAAAAGAAATCTTGGTAATATCTAACGCGGCAATGATCTTTCAGCCAGTTGCATTGATCGTTCTGTTTTGCAAGGTTGTGAAAAGTTCGTTCAAAGATAGTGCATGAACTAGACAACTGGAGCAACTGATGGAGCTCTGGCATGTCTCTAAGCTGAAACCATACTGGGTCTAACTCTAATTTGTCAGAGCCTTAAATGCATCCTGGGTGAAATGTAGTTTGATTTGAAGATTTTGATGTAACTTTTCAAAAAACCTTTATTTTGGATCTGCAACTTTACCCCTGAATATTAGCCAGTAATAGGTGCCTTCTTTAGAGCAAATGCTAACCCCTCTGCCTGAGACCTCTACTTGAGTCAGGACAACTTTGTTAAGCACTAAGTTTTGTCATTTTGGGAGCTTCTTGTGGTAACTGCAAACATTTTGTTTATTTTCTTAGAAAAAGGTGTCATTATGATATTGATAATGGGTTTTTTTTTTTGCACTCGGGCAAACTGACGATTTTTTTTTGGCTGCTAAGATAGCTTGAGTGCTTTGTTAGAGATCTCGCACAATTCTGTAAATATTTAGTTGCACATCAATCTATAAGTGCCTAGGTATAAATCTGTAATCATCTTTAAGAAATTGAATCGTAAATAATTTAGGAAATTCTGACTATGTATTGAAATCAAAAGCAACTTTTGTCTAGCAGTCAATTATGTTAGTTCTAGTAAACTTGGATTGTGATTGTGTAATCAAATACTGTGACTGAAGATGCAATATAGTTTGAAATAGATCATGATCCGTAAACCTTTTCCAGAGCTGGGAAAAGTAACCCAAGATTAATTAATCTTGGCCCACATGTAACTCGCCAATGCCTTGAAGTCGGCTGGTCTTTATGACAAAAAATGAAATTCACCTCCCTCGATGGTTCGTCTGACTGAACTGCACCTTTTGGTCGATTTAGCTTTTAGATAGGTCATTACCTAGTAGCACGTCAGACCTGGTGCCTTATTCCTTGACCAGGTGACACTAAGATCTCTATGGCCATATCGAGTTAATAGCCAGATTCTGCCACTTTTGCCCTTTTGGGCATTGAATGCCCAGCTTTTAGCTTTCTGACTCTATTAAGCGAATGCCCTTTTCGGAAGCCGAATATCGAGCCTTGATTAACGGCTCTTTAGGGCAAACGATGTCACATTAGCTCTACTTCCGGTCATCTCTGGTCGAACTGCAAAGACTGGCCATTGCAAGATCTCGCGGCCACTCTGTAAGCACAGTCTGTGACTCCCAGCCAATTTCACCTTTGGTTATTTTTTTTTATTTTTCTTTTGTTTCGTCACTGCTCCAGTTTTACACTTATTGAGGGACTGCCCTCTGGCTGCTGTCGAGTCTGACTGAATTTTAACTTTAGTAACTGATGCTGGCGATGAAGCCCGCACCTCTTGGCCATTGATTCCACGAACTCATGAAAGCACTACATAGGTCAGGAGCCCAGTCATAGGTCTCTAATGTAAGTTAGTCGAAGGGGTTGATAACGTGATATAAATCATGGATTATCTCGCCTCTTTAGACTTAACATTCTTCCCAGAATACTTCTGTTTCAGTTGAGAGGATTTGCAGTGAAATGCTGTGGGGAGAAAGTGGGCTGTCTTGGTCTATACTAAAATTCTTCTTATGCTTAAAAGTTTTTTCCTTAACCCTTTAATTATTTTTTTGTTCTGGCCCTTTGTCTGCGTATTTGGGGTGATTTTGAAGCCTACAGAGCCGAGTGGATAATGACAGTTGCGATTAAACTCTATTTTTTTTACTTTAGGTAAATGTTTTGTGTGGTTTTGTGACAAGTAGATTGTCAACTGGACATACCAGAGATCCACCACTTAACATCCACGTTGGAAGGTAATTCGAGGTGCCCTTTCTTGGTGTCGTTCTTCACCGGCTCTCCGCCTTTGATCACGCCCGGATATCGTTAGGCACTGTTACTGGTTGAGTTGAGGTAAGCGCTAACGATTTTTCTATTTATTAAATATTGAATATTTAGTCTTATGGATAAAGTTCCAATATGTATTTTCAAGATTAGGAAAATTAAAATAAGTTTAATTTTCTATTTTGGAGGAAAAAGTGTGCAAGTAGTATTTAGGGCCACAGCTGTTTCGGATATCCTAACCACAGCGAATATTAATTTCTGTGCCATCCGCCATTTTGTTAACTTATCGGCGCGCCATCTCGTGAATTAAATCGCTGAAACTTAAGTTTGAACAGGTCGCGCAGCCCGAAAAGCATTTATTGGAAAATCTTCGAGTATACACCACCAGAGGTCGTGCCATTGTCGTTAGGTGTAAATCTTTATGCAGTTGTTATTTTTCTTATTGCAGAATTTCCTGGTATGCAATCCATTCGTGCCATTGAGGCTGATTAAAAGCAGTGGTATTTCATGTGTAACTTTAAATCCTTTGGTTTGTAAGCGGTCCGATTTCCTGGAAGACTGCAGATCGATACTGTGAAACCTCTGTAGGGGACAATGCCACTTGTCGCTCTGATGAATGAGAGATTGACTCTTTCAAAATCACTCTGTCTAACCGGCCCAGCTGCTTCACAGCAATTCTTTGGTTTTGGGGAAAAACTCCCTTAGATATCTTTGTGAAACCATTAATTTTCTTCCATCTTGAGCCTATAGCTGCATGTTTCTTCCTCCACATTGCTTTCATTAATATTTCATACAAGTGTCAAAACCTAACCTGAAAAGACACGTTTTGTTTTCACTGCTTTAGTAATTTAATATTTGTTCAGATATGCCGGTTTCATTTTCATTTGCTTTGATTTTATCCGTTCATTTTCACTTTGATGTCTTTTCCTTTTCTTTACCTAAAGTCGAGGAAAAGACTGAGGCTCTGTGACGAACATGTGAGCCCTTTGAGGGCTTCACAAAAAGACAACCAGATACTCCTGATTGAGTCGGAGTTTGTAAGCTCCTTTAGCTGCCACCGATCAGTCCGGTAGTCACACAGTTCAACATCAGACAGTGTGTTTAGAAGTTAATATTTGAGACCTGACTCAGTCCACGTAGAGAAGCAAGCAGATAAGTTGCAGCACCTTATTTTTCAAAAGTTGTTTTATTAAGCAGTAATTCTTTTGGTAAAACTGTATTTACAAGCAGATAAATTTTTAAATTCTGTAATTATTTCACCAATGCTCAATTACTCTTTGTTTTAATATTTTAATCTTTAATTATATAGCTTGGTCTGTAAGTAGCGGTTGTGTAAGCGTTTCAGAAAACTGCGCTTAAGATCTTTGTTAACTCCTAGGGTATTGTTCCTGATTAACTCCCCATTCTTAAGTTTTTTCTTCATTTAAAGAATACTGTAGACTTTAACAGTGTTCTTTATCTTATGCTGGGGCACGGGTTTTTCATCTATCTGTCCATAGGGCCACCTTCTCAAGAACTTGTTTATTACTGCCTTTATGGAATCAGATGGCGGCCCAATCAACTCCTGAACGGTGACAAACACTTGCATGGTCTTTCAAATTAACAACTTGTATTTGATGCTGGGTACCTGACACGGGGAGTAGTAAGGAACATTTCAATAACAAACCCACGAACCTGTTGCCACGACTAATGAGAGCTAGACTCGTAAGGCATTTTGTCCAAACCATGGCTACATGGGACAACATCATCCAGTCAATACAATCTCATTATAACCATTAGCCAAAGGTAGGTTATCTAAGACTGTGATCATGAGTTGTTGCATAGCCGAAAGGGATACTTAGTCCCATCCCACTTACGCCTGCCTTCCTTTCTAAGTTTCTTGTTTCTTCGATTTATAAATTTTTGATCACGGCTTCTGTAAAGAGCTGTATGGTTCTAATTATGTCTCAGTGGTCGAAATATGTCCTTTAAATGGTTAGCCATCATCTTGGAATGGTGAACAAAGACACTTTGCTTCATTTTGTGGTTCTTTCACTTTCAATGTAGTCTAAGACCCATCTGAACTGAATATTTTTTTACTAATTTATACATATAGACGAACACATTTTAGCTATGTGAGCTGTCTTATCGGAAGAGTCTATAAATATTTTTAATTAAAAAAGATACAAATTTTTATCAAATGTCTCACCTGCTTGTTAACTCGAAAAAAATATTATTAAAAAATTAAAGTTTGAAATATAGAGAATATGGCCTGTGGAGGGTCTTGCCTACGTGCCTATCTGCTACTACCTGGGTGCAAAGAAAACTGGTAAAGCAAAGAATATAAAAATACACACACACTGGTAAGAACCAATAATAATATGAAGAAAAAGTAAAGATTATTTGATTATCACAAACTGGATATTATAGTATTGTCTGGGCAATAACCTCTATGAAAATATTCATTGCTTGCTTTTAAGTTTTTAAAGCATTTCTGTTGTTGTGTTATATAAACTGGGATAAAACACAGAAAACATTTTTGAGCATTTTATATTTAAACTACGTTACATTTTGTGTTTTTTTGCAAATTATGGATATACTGAACATAACTGGTTTTCTTTTCACTTTCATTAATGTATATATATATAGGTCCTTAGTTATTCTGTCTTATGTAGCTCATTTATTATTCATCAGACTTCATATTTTAGACGTTCATTTTAGACCACGGTATTTTAGGAAAATAATTTTGGTTATACAGGGTGCAAAAGTGTGACGTCATTGATAGTGCATTCTTTTTAAATAGAATGTTCATTTCTTTTGTATATTTAGGTAATTGTCATTTATATTTCTTAAAATCTTGTCAGCCATCTGTTTAGTAATTCTTACAGAGAAAATAAAATAATATGAAAAAACTGTTTTGCAAAACTGAATTTAAAATGTAACATAATAACAATAGTGCTGATTATTAGAACTAAACAGAACTCAAATAAGTAACGTGAAAATCCTAGTCGTCATAGACCATGTTTGGTTATCTAGTCCCCAGGTGTCCGAAAATTTAGTGTCAAATTCTCTAAATTTAAAAAGCACTTTATTTTTCTTATTTTAAATGTGAGCCCCTGTATATTTTTAGGCTTTGGGATGAATCTAAAAAATAAACATTTTTCTAATTTTAACCTGCATCGAAATTTAACATATTAAAAGTTATTCGTTGAAAACTCATTTACATCTATTCGATAGTAATATCATTGATAAAAAATGGTAGGTGGCCATGAAAAATAAGACTTTATTGACATAAGAGGTCCAATAATGCTTAATCATCGAATTAGGTTAAAGCAGCATTGACTTGACAAAAACTAAAAATTACGCTTATTTATCATTTAGAATATGGCTTTTCTTCTTTAACCACCTGAATTTAATTATATTAAAATACAACAATAATAAAACAACTAACTTCGGCACCTCTGTAATACGTTGAATAAGATCCTGTGTTAACAACCCACAAAATAAATCGCCTTTACAAAGCCACCATCATTTTATCTAATGGTATTATTGCCATTAAAATAGATGCCAAATGAGCTTTCAACGAATAACTTTTATCGGTTAGAAACTGAGGGTCCTAATTGTTAGAAACGCCTGCCTTTTTTGTTCTCTGCATCCAACGTAACTGTGGTGCAGAAGAAACATAGTAGCAGGGCCCAGCATTTGAAACAGCAAGAAAAATAAACAAGAGCCTTAACTGATTTGACATTACCTTGCCAACCCGGATACACCTGTAGCAGTCTGAATCTAACTTACATGGACTCCAATGATCTGATATTATGAGTTACTTAATAAGTTCTGTTTAATAATTGTTGTTTAATCACACTATTGGTATTTTTATTCCTTTTAAATCAATGGAAAACAGTTTTTTTAGATCTTTTATTTTTTTCTCTGAAATTACTAAACCCATGATGAGCTAAAAATTTTAGAGAAGATAATGATCTACAAGACGTACTTAAATATACATAAAAATACAGAAAAGCATCCATCAAAATGTAACTTTATGTGATTGCACTTTTTTGACACCATATTTATTATTTGAAATGTACCGTCTGAATAAAGGTAACGTCCAGTAAAATATGAAAATTTTGATATGGAATAATAAATTATTTACATAAGATTTGATGTGAGTTTATAACTTCCATATATATATATATATATATATATATATATATATATATATATATATATATGTTATATAAGTATATATATATATATATACATATATATATATATATATATATATATATATATATATATATACTACATATATAAGCTTACATTTTTATTTTTTTTTCTATTTGATGTAGTAGATATTTATATATGAAAACGTATTTTTAAAGACTTTATTCAAAAGTAAAACAGATAAAATTAAAAGAAACAAAAAAAAATTAAAAACACTATATTTATGAAAACTTTATTTATAAACAAATAAACTATATAGCAATTTAGTAAACTGTGAATAGTTAACTTATAAACATTATTCCGCAACTCTTTATAATTTGAACGAACTATCTCTGAAACCAAGAATTCTAATCACTCTCATTTTGTGCAATTTCAAGACAAAAATTAATATTTTTATAAATCTAACTAAACTTAATTTTTATTGTTTCTATATGATTTCATTTGTTTTATTATAAAAAGTTTCCTTCTTTTTCTATAAGCTATGAGGTTTCCAGTTGTTTTTATCATTATTACTCCACGCACCGTAAATAAACATTTAGGGTAAATATATTTCTTAGTGAGTTATAAAATATCTTACATAATCATAATGAAAAAACATTATTTAATATTGCCAATTAAAAGATTTTAGGACTTCTTCTGAGTCACTGAAAAACTGCCACTGATGTGATGGAGTGGTGAAGCAATATAGTCGAATTCTTTTTCATATAGGTCTGAAATCTCTTTGCATCGTTAATCGATACTTAAGAAAGAAACAATAAATTTACTTAAAAAGGTTATGTGTTTTTCTTATTTCTTAACTTATTATTTATCACTAATTAGACAAACTAAGTTTAAATTATACTGTCAAAAAAATATCTGTGGCCAAAAGTGTAAATGTAAAAAATAGGAAATAAGTGATTGGAACGATAAAGCCAGCTCATTATTTTAAATCTCCATTGGCTCTTTTTGTTTGGGAGGAAGCAACAAGGCTTCCATGGTGGAATTGCCTTGGACTTTCAAAATGTGGTGAAAAAGGACAGCTGCCGCAACGAGAGTGAGTGCAAGAGCAATATTTAATTTAAAAAAATATGGACTAAAATCGGATAAAAGTTTTAAAGATGTATTATCAACAAGAAATAAAGAGCATATCAAAATTACTAACTACTTAAAAAGCAAGACCCGGTATACCATTTATCGCATGTATGCACTTAAAGAGCATATTACCATAAAATCTCTCCATCAAAAATTAAATGATGAAATAAGCAATCATTTTAACTTTTTCATTAGTTATTTGCGAAAATGGGTAAAAGAAATTGGCTTTCAGTGAAAGAAAAGTAACAACTGAAAGTATCTCATGGATTTACCAGATGTTTTTAATAAAAGAGTTAAATTTTTGGGAGAATACACAAAAAATATGAGTCTACTTCAAAACGGTCTTACTCTAGTATTTCTTGATGAAACATGGATATTCAGTAAAGGATCTTTTAGAGATACCTGGCAGATAATACCAAAGCCACAAGCTCTTTAAAAAGCAGTGAAGGTGAGTAAAAGTTGCTTTTATTCAAAAAGAAACCATTGGTAGGGGATCAATTACCAATACCTTTACACTTGCGCCCTAACATTTTTTCCGTTTTGATTAATGTGCTAGGGTTGGATTTGAGAATTGCCTTGGGATTTGGATTCGTGATGTGATGAAGTGAATAGGATGTTTCTAATTATACTAGACATCTAAATTAATACTATAAAAACATTTTTTTTCCTTTTGCGCCGTTAATTTTTTTAGGTTATAGATATATCGTCGTCAACGCCGTCAATGAAAACGGATTTATTAAGGGAACTAGTTTAGTCTTTAAAAGTGGTACAAAGACTGGCGAGTACCATGATAGCATGAACCGCCAAAATTTCGAAAAATGGTTTAAATATCAACTTGTTCCAAATTTGCCGCCCAAATCATTAATTATCATGGACAACGCTAGCTACCACTCCGGGCTGGTAAAAGACATACCCCGCAAATCTTGGACCAAAAAAAGATTAATTCTGTGGCTTTCCAAAGAAAATATTGCCTTTCCTGAAACAGCTATGAAAGACCAACTCTGGGGTTTGGTAGAAAAAAGTTTAGAAAAGAAATATTTCCTTTAGGAATATGTGGAACCTTTTGATCATAAAGTTCTTCGCCTCCCACCATACCATTGTCAATATAATCCAATCGAAATGGTTTGGTCAGAGTGCAAAAGAAAATATGACCAATATATTTCTCCCTTAAAAGGCACCTCTTCTGAAGTGTTGGCAACGTGGGAAAAGGTACTTGGCGAAATATCCGCTGAGCATTGACAGAACTACATTCGGCACGCCCAAAAAGAGATCTTAGAAGCTTGAGAAGTAATCAGAATATGAGATGCTTCAGATATAAACCCCGTCATAGTGACTGATTCGGATGACGAAGGTGAGAGCGACGATCTGTTATCTGACCTTGACGATCTTTGATTCATATCATGTAATATTTTATTTGTTTATTTATTTATTTAATTTGGTTTAATTACTTTGCCATACATTAAGTTTTCTATTGTTACCTTTGGTTTATATTGCATTGTATTGCAATCAACATCATTTGGAATATCCTTTTGCCCTTGTTGATGATACTTCTTTAAAGCTTTTCTCCCATTTTAGTCCATTTTTTAAAAATTAAATATCGCTCCTTCACTTACTTTCGTTGGGGCAGCTGTCCTTTCTACCAAAGATAATACTACTACGGATAGATGGTTCATTTAAATGGGGCGCTCTGAATCAGTTCGGAGATATCAATGCGTCCGTAGATGCGAATAAAATTAAATCGGTAACCCCTGCCCCAGCGAAACGAGGTACGAAACCATGTGCGACGTTGCCAATGTCTGTCGCTTGTACCTTATTCGGAATACGAAGTAGCGAAAGCGGGCGGCTAAAAGGGTTTTGTATTTTCTAGTCGCGTTTCATCACGCCAATAGTAAAGGCCTGCCGGCAACACTGTTTAACTTTCGTTCAAGGATTGAAATGCATAGCGCGAAAATCTCTCGATGGACATCGGCTCGCGTTAGCCAAAGTCCATTAGGGGTATCAAAAATATAGCATTGAATGGTTTATCTTATCCGTAGTAGTATTATCTTTGTTTCTACCAAATTTTGAAGGTTCAAGGTAATTCCTGCAGCTTCTTGTTGTTTAGAATGATGAGCTTTTTGCATTTAAAAGTATTGTTAAGAAAGCATTTTTTGTACACGTTTTTATAAATAAATCAGACTTTATATTGTTAAAAAAACTTTTAGTTTTTCTTAAAAGTATGGAAAATAGAGCCTTTGCATTTTATAAAAAAATCCAAATTATAAAAAAATATATTTGTAAAAAAAAATATTAATAAAACATTTATAAAAGCATTTGTCAGATCCATCTCCAACGGGTTCGGAGCGAAAAGTTCTTACGGTGTGAACAAATGCGCAAATTGAATATACAAATCGAACGCACCTTTGGTATGTCAATTGTTAACAGCTAAGAAATACGTTTTTTGGGCTTTTTGACATAACTGCATATCCGAAATAATTTAAGTATACATGTGAAGGTGTTTAACAGTTTTTGAGGTTATGCCGTCAGCACCAGGAGCACAGGGATTCTTTAGTGAGGCCATTTGTGTAGTAATTTCATTTTTATTTGTTGGCCTCAGGAACATAGAATATGGTGCTGTTTATTTTATCTGAAGTGGATTGGGAGGCGACTTTATTTCTTTATACATGTTGTAACCAATATTAACAAAAAACTCATTGCAAAAAGTAGCCATATCTAAACTATTACTTAACTTATTATTGTTGTGGATTATGCTAAAATTGTTGTCGTGGTTAACAGTATTAGAATCAGATGCCTCATTTATAACTTTATATATTTTTTTCAGATCAGTACCACTTTTTAGAATTTTCGCTTTGTAAAAATCATGTTTAGGTTTTTGAATTAAGTTGTGCAAATTGTTGCGATACTCTGTGAAGGCCAATTTATTCTCTAAGGTGTTATGTCGAAGTTTTTTTTTCATTTTGTCCTTTTTATTTATGCTCGTTATTATCCCGTTTGTAATCCAGGGTTTATTTTTTTTAATTTTCCTTGAAATATTTTTTTTTAGATTTAGCTTGGTTTAAGGCATTAGAAATTATATTGTTTAACATTACTATTGCAGAATCAGGATCCTGAGTGTAATGGACACTGTCAAAATTCTGACTTTCAATGAGATTTTTTAATAGTATATCTATTTCAGTTACACTGTGGACATTTGTCTCATCTGTATTTGCCTGTATTCTGTCAGCACCACAACATGGTTGGATAGTGGTCCGTGATGGCAGAATGAATGACAAAAGATGAGTACCTGATGTTGGTCTTTGCATTTTTTCTTAAAAATATATGATCCAAGATGGTGGATAAATCGGCTGTAACCCTAGTAGGGGAGTTAATGGTGGATACAAAGCCGAAAAGGTTTAATATGCATTATAAGTTCTTTATCTCTCTTATCAAGCAAGTTCAGATTTATATCCCCAAACAGGATGTCAACCTGACTTTTAAATGGTTTTGAGAAATAAGCTTTAATATCTCAGGGAAAATGGGTGTGCTTGTAGAAGGTGGCCTATAAATGCAAGAGATTCTAGCAGACACATCACCAACATTTAATTAAATACTTGATAGGGTCACTTTGGATAAGTTGAGTTTGGTATGCGCTACTGTATGTTTTAAATTTGATCTTTAATTTAACAAATATTATTCATATTTTAAATTTGCATTTTTTTCTAAAGCACTCCTAAAATAGTTTTAATTTAGTATTGGTGTATATACAGGGTGGCCCATCCCATTCGCCTCGGTTTTTCTACGAGAAATGAAACGAGTTGGGTTTAGCACGGTCATATGTGGGTCCATGAGGAGCATATTTCAAAAGTATTTTGAAATATACAGGGTGACCCAAAAAGAAAGTACGTATCAAAGTTATATTTTTTCTTATGGAACACCCCATAATGTTTTATATTTTTAGATACCATGGACCAAATAAAGGTGAGTTATTGTTATATTTTCTATACCTAAAACTGACCGTTTCTGAGAAATTTAGAGAAATTTAAAAATACAGACCAAAATTTATTTTTTTACACCCTGTAACATATAACGAGCTGCTCGTAATTAAATTTATTGCTTAGCTCAAGGTTTAAGTTAACTATCAGATCAAAGTTTTACCTTAATATTATACAGAGTGTTAAAAAAAATTGCCTAATAGTTTGGACACACATTTTATTAAATAACTTCCTTAAGTTAAATGGAACACCCTGTATTTAGTGGCCTTGTTTGACGCGGAACTAAATTTTCTTTAAAATCGGATTAGGGTTTCCTATACCTATCTCTTCTGCTTTTTATGCAAAGGGCGTTTTTATATTTGACTTTTCCTTTATCGTAAAAATGGAACACCCTGTATTGTAATTAAAAAACCTTTTACTTAAGGATCACGTAGATTCGCTAAAAACACAAGTTTTAATTTAAAAAATAAGATGTATCTCAAGCAAAATGCAGGCAAAAGTAATAACTCCAATTTATGTCATTTCTAAAATATTAAAGCATTCTAAAAAATAAGGATCGAAATATAGTAGAAGGCACACCTGTCCTAATTGTTGAGACGAAATATGGTAAATTGCCCTTGTTTCTTAGCAAATGTATCAGACTTAATTTTTCATAACAACGGATTATTTAACAGACATAACTTTTACTACTACAGTGACGAATAACCTAATATTTATGGAACCCTTGATCACCAGCACAGATGGTCTCTTGACGTGTGGGGTGGAATAATTGGAACACGAGTAGTTTTATTTTACCATAAAGTCTTATACATTTGCTAAGTAACAAGGGAAAGTTACCATATTTTGTCTCAACAATTAGGACAGGTGTGCCTTCTACTATATTTCGATCCTTATTTTTAAGAATGCTTTAATATTTTAGAAATGACAATAAATTGGAGTTATTACTTTTGCCTGCATTTTACTTAAGATACATCTTATTTTTAATTAAATTTGTGCTTTTAGAGAATCTACGTGATCCTTAATAAAAAGGTTTTTTAATTACAATACAGGGTGTTTCATTTTTAAGATAAATGATAAGTCAAATATAAAAACGCCTTTTGCATAAAAAGCAGAAGAGATAGGTATAGGAAACCGTAATATGGTTTTAAAGGGGATTTAGTTACGCGTCAAAATAGGCCACTAAATACAGGGTGTTCCATTTAACTTAAGGAAGTTATTTAATAAAATGTGTGTCCAAACTTTAAGGCAATTTTTTTCAACACTCTATATAATATTAAGGTAAAACTTTTATATATAGTTAACTTAAAACTTGAGCTAAGCAATAAATTTAATTACGTTATATGTTACACGGTGTAAACAATTTTTAAATTATGGTCTGTATTTTTAAATTTCTCTAAATTTCTCAGAAACGGTCAGTTTTAGGTATAGGAAATATAACAATAACTCGCCCTTATTTGGTCTATAGTATCTAAAAATATAAAAAATATGGGGTGTTCCATAAGAAAAAATATAACTTTGATATGTACTTTCTTTTTGGGTCACCCTGTATATTTCCAAATAATTTTAAAATATGCTCCTCATGGATCCACATATGACTGTGCTAAAAGTTTTCCCCAACTCGTTTCATTTCTCGTAGAAAAACCGAGGCGAATGGGGTGGGCCACTCTGTATAATTGCCTACACTAAAATATTTATTAATAGAAAATTATTAAGGGAGGTTTAATGAATGATTTTACATACAGAAGGGGTTATGACATTTGCGAGATCTGTTATGGCTTTGGTCCAAGACGTGAGGGTGTGAAAATTACGACTTGTGTTGGCGGTCCTGTCGGGTAACATTAAAAGTTACTAGCATTCTCAGCTGTGGACAGAGTCGTGCCACAAGTCGAAGTTTTTATATGGTGTTATTTTTAAAGTTACAAATGTTTGTATACAGAGTTGATATTTTATTGGTTTTGACTGTTTTTATTATATTGTTTTTGGTAGTGTTTAGTCGTGGAGTTTTAATTAGTCTTTAGTGTGCAATAGACCAAAAATTTGTATTCTCCATAAGGATTCTGACATTTGCTCGGAGCATGTTAAAAAGACGATTTTTATATGTCTGTTCCAGAAAAATTACAAAAAATGTGATTATTTAATCCCGATCAAAAAGGAAAAAGGCTTTTAATAAAAGAAAGTGAAAAATATGATATATACCTAAATGCTGCTATTACTAACATGTATTTTTTTTATTGTAGCAGTTTCATTCAGTTTTCATTATTACACCTCGGATAACACAGACACAGTTTTTAAGTCCACCAGTGACTCTTTACTACTCTGTATGTAGTTACACAGTTATTAGTAAGTAAATTAAAAATTTTGTCTGATTTTAATTGTAGTAATTTGTTGTCAAGAAAGTAAATATGTCAATATTGAGTTGCTTATACTTAGAAATGATTAACTTTAGGTTTATGCTATAAGAATATGGGTAAAATTGTATAAGGAATCTAAAAATGCATTAATGTACCTACAGGATTTGTATTAAATATTTTTCCAATTATTCTGTGCATTTACTAAGTTTGCAGGAAGTTACATCCTTTAAATGTATTTAAATTTTTTGGACATCTACCCTTTGCCTGGTATATTAGAATGAAAAAGAAATATTTTAAAATATAATTTATATTTTTCAGATTTGCCCTTCACAAGTAAAAACTTAACTGATGTAAACCTACCTTGCACTGAAGTTTTTGTTTAAATTGTGTAGAAATGAAGTGGATTGCGAGGAACTTGTAAGTAAGTTAAACTTTCGAGTGCCAAATAAGAACACGAGATCTAATTCTTTGTTTTATCTTGCAAGAGCTGCCAACATGCCAATAAGAAGATCGCCCATTTACACAATGTGCAGCCAATATAACCAACTTTCTGACGAACTGGATACACTTTCAAATAAGTGTCGCACAATATTCTAAAGTGTTTAGGACTTTACTGTTTAATAATTTACTGACTAATAATTAGAGCTAAGTTGAATTTGATTTATTGTTTGGTGTTGTTTGTTATATGTTTACTTAATGATTGTAATTTATAATGGTAAATGTCTTATAAATGGATGCCTCTTAGACATTATGCTCAATAAATAAAAGAACGATTCTTGGTCTTAAATCTAAACAAATTGGTCTTATAACTGTCGCGGCAGTTTAGAACAGGAATGTATATTGTTTTTCTGTAAAAACAGATCGTTATTTAGGGAAGCGAGTCTTAAGCTGTTTACACTACAAAAACATTAAACTGTACTTTCCGAGACACGGATTGACAATGTACGAAAATGGGTCATACTACAATTGCATTCAATTTTATAATAGTTTACCCATTCGCATAAAACAAATACACACTGTAAAAAAATGTCTTTAAGGTGCTGGTAGATATTGAACCTTATAATTAAAATAAATATTTTTTTGAGAATTGGAAACTATTAGCTGCTTTTTTTAATTCGTTTCTGACACTATTTCATTTTATGTATATTTATATGTAATTTTAAAATAAAGATTTGTTTATTATTGTTATTATTCTTATTATAGAAATAAACTAATAAGTAGGTTAATTTTAAGGGCAAACAACAAAAAACTAAATAATAAAACTATAAATGAAATTTTTGTGTTTTTGTAATTAGGATTTTAATGTTTACATTATTTTTATGTTTTAGAATGTGAAATGCAGTATACCACAAAATATTATTAAATAATACCACAAAGTACTGCGTGTTTTTTTCTTCCACATCTATTTCAAAATGTAAAAATTTTAATTTGTGTTGTACCTAATTGTAAAGTATTGTAGTGTTGTGGTTGTGAAACAAATATAGTTTAATTTTGTAGCAATAAACTCGTATTCACATTTTTTTTTACATAATAATATTCATTTTATTGTCAAAGTGGAAAATCTTTCTACTTTTCTGCAATATCAAGACAGTATATGGTCTGTAAGTAAATAAATAACTAGTTTCTAAAAGTAACATAATTAGTTTTTAAAATAAAATAAATTTAGGATTATTAGATAAGTTTACATATTTATAAAATTATACAAAAAAACCGTCATAAATTCCTAAAGAGTTAGTTAAAGTTATTATTCTATGGCTTTCAGTTTCTCATCTGGAGTAGAATATTATATAATCTTACAAAGATTCTCAACGTACCTTGTGAAAGCCCATTACTGATCCTGCACTCACAGAAAAGCTTCCTTCCCTTGCCCAACGACGGCCTGTAGCTCCGAATAGTTGGCCCGTACAATTTCTTCTAACAGAACAACACGTGCACTTTTGTGCATCCTTTTACATTTCATCTAGAGAGGTCCCGAACTTCCTACTTTGTTCGTTCCTTAATCCCTAGGGTGCCCAGACTATGGAACCTGCTACAGAAGATTTCCCTTTTCCTCCAAAATTTAAATCTTGTAAATAAACTCCCTTTACCACACTTCAGACACCTACGATACGTTAGTACTTAGGCCTCAGCCTTCGTGGACTGTCCCAAGTAGGGTTTTCTCTTACCCGACCCTTTTTAATACCCGGGTATCGGGTATTATTTTTCCATATACCCGGATATACCCGGGTACCCGGGTATTTGCAATTTTTGTATCATCATGTTTTTTTTTATTTCGAAAGAGTGAAGTATGTCAGTAAGTCTCCTTAACTTATAGTACAATCAGTCACACAGTTAAACAGTCTCATTAACTAATTAGGAACTAAAATGATTTTTTACTACAATACATTCCGTTATACAATAACAAAAATATATCTGAATAAACTTTTTTCTCTGACACAGTTGAAAATTAAAATCACACAGTTAAACTTTCTTGTTTTCATAAACTGATTAAAAACTAAAAATACTTTTTATTATGTTAAAAGATGAAGCAATTTTGAAAATTTTAGTGCAAGGTCGAAAAAAATTTGTTTTCGCGGTCTTTTTTGAACCAGGCTTGGACTTTGTTCAGATTCAGATTGAGAAGACCATGTCGATGGCACTTCTTTTTCGCACTTAAAGTTCTGTTTTTCGATCTTTATTTATGTATTTAATCTAAATTTTTTAACAAAACACTTGTTGAAGAGCCTTTATAGGATAATATTTTTGGGCAAACTGAGCATTGTACCGATTCCTTATTCTGTATTCTTTTAAAATACTTCCATACTCCAGGAACAGGTCTATCCATTTTGCCTACGAAAAGTAAACTATCGTTTAGTAAAATTTTATAGGTTATATACTAAATATATTTTTTAAAATTTTGTATTAATAATATTTAATTATTACTTAATTATTACTCACCGTTTACCAAACAATTCTAGAATTTTAAACCGAATATTTTTTACACCCCTATGAAAATATTAGACAAAAAACTATTTAATCAAACACCAACGAAATAAAAACAAAATACGGCGATTGGACCTAGGACCGGCCTTGACCTAGCAACAAATTTACTGCATTTTTGTAAAAAACTTTAAGCCTTCTTTAGAGTTATTTTAATTGTTTGTAGTGCAAATTTGCTAATATTATTTTTAAGGCGCTACTTAGTTATAATTTTCTGAGAATGTTGATGAATTCTTGGATCAAAGTGGGTACCCGGGTACCCGGGTCTAACAATGAAATAGTACCCGGGTACTAAAAATTTAATATATCCGGGTATACCCGAATTCGGGTACCCGGGTAGAAAACCCTAGTCCCAAGATAAAAAAAAATAATTAGAAACCACAAACTTCTTTACTTGCTAATAAAATTTTATAAAAAGTCCTAATATACATGGGTATTATCAAAGATAATACTACTACGGATAAGATGAACCATTTCATGCTATATTTTTGATACCCCTAATGGACTTTGGCTAACGCGAGCCGATGTCCATCGAGAGATTTTCGCGCTATCCTTGAACGAAAGTTAAACAGTGTTGCCGGCAGGCCTTTACTATTGGCGTGATGAAACGCGACTAGAAAATACACATACCGTTTAGCCGCCGTTTCGCACTTCGTGTTCCGAATAAGGTACAAGCGACAGAACATTACAATGTCGCCATGGTTTCGTACCTCGATTCGCTGGGCTAAGACTTAATTTTATTGATTTAGAAGCATTGATATCTCCGAACTGATTCAAAACGCCCCATTTAAATGAACCATCTATTCGTAGTAGTATTATCTTTGGTATTATTAAAGAAAAGAAAGCTGTTAATAATTCAATATCGCGTGTTAAAAATAGAGTAGGTACTCGTAATTATAATAAATAAGCAACCATCAGTATTTTCTACAAAGTTTTATTTTCTTTTTATTTTTGAAATATTTAATTTAGTAGGTAGGTACCATCGAAAAGGTACGCCATCGTCGTGTTGTCGCTTAAATTTTTAATTTCAATAATTGAATTACATTTATAGTTCTACTATAATTATGCATATTGATGTAAATCAATAAATTTTGTAAGTATAAAAGCAGTTATTTGTTTCCCCCTTAATTATATGCTACTCTCCGGCATAAAATCCACCATGGCCGAAATTGGCCCGACTTGACACAGAACTGTTTTTCAATATGGCGGATGTCATAACCCTGTCTGATTAATAAACTGATGGCGGGTGGTGGTCACTGATATTGAATATTGAACGTAAATGATATTTACAGTAGTTTAAAAAGCACTGAGAGAATGTCAGATGTCAAAAACCAAACATTAAAACGCTGCTCTAAATAAAATTTATAACAATAATGTCAAGTTGTCACCAAGTCCCTTCATTAAATACTAATTATTACGGCGCTTAATAGAATAGCATTTTCCTTAGTTTGCCTAAATTCGTTGTCGGAGAATTTTAAAAGCTTTAAACAGCATTTAATAGGGTAGCAAGAATGAAAAAAAAACTATCCTAATAAATTCCATTGGTAAGGAAGAAATAAGGATCTCTAATGTACAGGGTAATTCCTAAGTTGACGTTTTTTTTTAACTGTACATAGATACATAGAACTTTTTAAAATAAATAACTTTTTTAAATAATCTTTTTTTAACTCAAAAATAACAAAGCTACATAAATTTATTTAAAAATGTGTCTAGTGCTGGCCTGGGTAAAAAAAGATGTTTGTTTCTTATCTACGTTTGTTTTTTGCCTTGTTAATCACGCATTATAAATTAGTCGCTTTGCTTTTACCAGACAAGGTAAGGGTTTATGTAAAATCATTGTTAAATCGCGAAAATGGCACAATACGAAAACAATGAGTTCGTGGATATGTTGCTCATTTTTTATAGAGATTGTCGTAAATCTGCGGCAGCTGCTTCGAGATTGTAAGCGCGACGGTTTCCATTACGGGCTTATTCTGGACCCAGAACTAGTGGACCAGAAATCTTAAAAATTTCCAAAGGGAAAAACAAGTATTAGACCTTATCGGAAAAGATCCAACAACAAGTACTCGAGTAATTGCAAGTCAGGTCGGTTGAAGTAAAAAAAGTTTGGACAACATTGTTGTAAAATCGGTTGTATCTCTTTCTCGTTGAACGTGTCCATGCACTCGGCCATACGACTTCCCCGTCGAGTTCAGTTTTGTGAATGGTTTTTATAACAGCATGAAAATCGTCAATGTTTTTCCGCAAAAATTCTAGCCATCGACAAGGCAATATTCACCCAAAATGGAATTACAAATTTCCGACAAGACCGTATTTGACACACTAACGGCCGAGTGATGATCGCGTTGTTAAATTTAGCAATGGACTTAGCAATTGCTAAAAGTTAACAACGGTTTAGAATGTTTAACAAAACGTCATTGTCAGTTTTATTTAATGATTTTAGTAGGCAACCTGTCAAAATCTGACATTATGTTAAACATTCTAAACCGTTGTTAACTTAGCAATTGTTAAAAGTTAACAACGGTTTAGAATGTTTAACAAAATGTCAGATTTTGACAGGTTGCCTACTAAAATCATTAAATAACACTGACAATGACGTTTTGTTAAACATTCTAAACCGTTGTTAACTTTAACAATTGCTAAGTCCATTGCTAAATTTAACGACGCGATCATTACTCGGCCGTAAATGAATGTACCTTTCTTATTTTTCAGTATTTTGAAATAAGTTATTTGAAAAAGTTGTTTATTTTAATGAATTTTATACACAGTTAAAAAAACGTCAACTTAGAAACTACTCTGTATTAGAGTTAAACTATGATTAAAAGGTCTTTAAAACTGTGTTACAGAAGATGGCAAGATATTTTTCGTTTAAGAAAAATATAATTTATAGAGATTTTTTTTAAACATACAAAAAACGGGGTTATAATTAATTTTTAACAGATCCTAAGAAGGTGTGAATTCAGTAAGTCAAATTCGATGGTAGGTGACAGAATTGTGTCTGGTATCCATAGCAAGGTAGTACAAGAAAAATTGTTTTATAAATAGGGAGAATTTCGACTTAAGAAAAGCGAAAGAAGAATGTCGTAACAAAGAAATTATCAGTGCCCAAATAAAAGATATCCAAGTTGCTAGTGGTGAAAGAATAATCTATGTTATAAATAGAAAAAAGAATTTGAAAGCACAAAAAAGCAAATAAAAAGATAATAATGAACATGGAAATAAAGGGAAATCAGAAAAAATTTAATTGTCGTAGTTGTGGCTTTACACATGGCCCATGTCATGGTCATTTTAGTAAAATATGCAGAAATATAAGTAATTGTGTTAAAGAAGTACAGACTATTTAGAAGATGAACTATTGGTGTGAAGAATACTTACCGACTCCTGATCGGTAAGTAATTTCTTATCGATCAGTAATTTCTAAATATTAAAAATATAAATATGAACCTATTTATAAATTAACATTTATTTTAAACGATGTTACAATAGGAACAGTTATTGAATGTAACTGGGCCGAGAAGGTTCCTGTCTAAAATAATCGTTCTCGGTCTCTTTAGACATCACGCATTCTCTAGTTCTGCTGGAAAACATTTTCGTACTTTTGTTTCGACTTTAAGCAAATAATAGCCATGGCAAGATAAAGCAATACAAGATAGAAGCACCTTTTGAGAGAACTGTCATGAACCATTTTCAGTAAGTAAACCTGAAAATCGCTATATCTTGGTGGCGATGGATTACTTCAGCAAATGGTCGGAAGTCTACGCAACACCAAATTACGAAGCTACCACTATTGCTGACATACCATTTTAACAATGGATTTGTTGATATGGAGTACCAAGAGAAATACATACTAATCAAGGTAGAAACTTCGAGTTCGATCTATTCAAGAACCGCTGTAATCTCTTGGGAATCCATAAAACCAGAACCACACCTCTTCATCCCCAATGAGATAAAATAGTTGAAAGATTAAACAGTACTCTTGATAACCACCTAAAAATTAAAGTAAATGACCAACAAAGTAACTGCGACAACTGTTTACTAGCCTATAACTCCGCAGTTCACGAAACAACTGGAACGTCACCTGCAAAAGTCATTTTAAGAGCGAAATTATGCCTTCCAGTTGACTTACCTACTGGACGACCTTCTTCCAATTAAAAACCAGCAGAAGATTGTGTAAGTCAGCTCAGCTACACGAAAGGGTTCATAATAAGCAACAAAAAGAAAGTGACCTTATGAAGTCCCGCCATGACTTGAAAGCTAATCATCAGGGATTCATAGCAGATGAAAAAGTTTTGTTATACAATCCAAAAAGATTCAAGGGGCGTTTTGCAGAAGTCATGGGAGGGACCATCTAGAGTAGTGACCCGGCTTAATGATCTGGTGTATTGAATTCAGAAGAGCCCACGGGCGAAGATGAAAATAGTACATCTAGAACGGTTGTGTCGCTATCAAGACCGAGAAGATACTAGATCAAGAAGATCAAACTTGGAAGGGGGTAATGTTCCGGACTTTAAAAATATTTATTTAGTTAATAGAAGTTTTATTTTACTAACGCTAATAATTTATTTAAAATAAATTACCTTAGTTTTACCTCTTTCCGACGGTCATTGTCTAGTATCCTGAGGGCGCTGGATACACTTTTCTTGCATCCTGTATCAAAAGAATTCTTCAAGTAAATTCCAGACGTTTTCATTCTTTTCCACATTACTATAAAAAGCGCAAAAGTCCGCAAAGGCCAGTGTATTGTTAAACTTTCGAAGCATAAAGTAGTTGAAAGAGACTGTTAATCCGTTAGCATAGTTACGTTGCATTGTTGTTATCATAAAAGGATTGTGAACCTGATTGCTGATAAAAACGAGGATCCGTGTTTTTATACGGGGTGTGACAGAACAAAATTATTTTATAATATCTCGTACTTTATTAAAACTAATTTCAACAATTAGCTGGACTTTTTAGGTTTTTTACATTATCTAGTACATTTATATTAGTTATAGAAATTTTATTAACTAAGTTTTTTGCAATTTTACTAAAATAATTGTTAAATTCATTCCCAGTGATTAAAGTTTCGAGATGTATTTGTATTTTTGTTTATAACATTCCACATAGCTTTATAGAGATTCCTGATAACAAAATTAGCTTATATTTTGCATCCATTTTGCTTTTTTAATGGCCTTTTTATATTTTTGTATTGGTTAAAAGATTGACATTTACGCCGTTTTCTTATATTAACTAAAAGATTCAGCCGTTCTCTCATTCCTTTAAAGTTATCATTGTGCCACTTAGTACTACCGGGTAAATCTGTTCTTTCAGTGTATATTTTAAATACGCTCCCATAACAACTCTGCAATAGGTCCAAGAAATGAAATTGTTGTGTTTATCAAGTTTAAAACTCCTTACAAACTCAAAAGATTTACGCTTTACTAGTTCAAATTGAGTATGCAGACCAGCTTGTGTTATGGACCGATAAGTTTTACTTTAAAGTGAATCTTAAATTAATCCATATAAAAATAAATAAGAAATATTAAAACTGCATTTATAATTAACAAAAATAAGAATAAAACCAAACAAAAACAAAGATATCTACCCTTATATCAAAATATAAAATATTTTGTAAATAGAAACCGATATGAGTCCCATTTAGTATTGACAAATAAATTCAAATAGTAATGAACGAAACCAGATTCAAATAACATTAAATGTAATCTCGTACTGAATATACCGTTAAAACAGTCAACAAGCTCTAATAACTTACGACAACGCAAATAGGAAAAAATGCATGCAAATAAAAAATTTATTTTGTAAAATCGCCATGCAAATAGTATTTAGATAACAAATATTTAAACGTGTAAATAGCGCGTTTGACTTAGCTTGTGTAGGCTTGCCTGCATTTGGAGCCGATTCGATTGAGTCTCATGAATCTAAAAAAAATACGGCAACCGCTTGCAAAACGTCTACACGTTTGTGCAGACTTAGTACGTTGTTGTGATATGACCATGGAAGTGGTACAGGAAAAACAAATAACAAGCGTAGGATTGTCAATATTTGATTGCCTAAATTTCTTCTTCTTCTTCCCTGGGAGCCGTCTTGATTGACTACCGGAGGCAGCGCAGCCTCATGGGCTTTTTGTGCCTAATCTCCCATTATCTTTTATATCAATCCTCCCATTAGTCTTGTTCCTTCTACAAGTCTGTATAAGCCCGGGACTGGTTGGTTGTTATATTCCTGTGGGCTCATTTCCGGTTGCCCAGATAATGCCTTTTTTTGTGATTCAATGCTTTACATTCGCACAGGATATGGTGGGCTGTTTCTTCCCCATCGTTGCACATTCTGCATCTTGGATCCCCATTGTATAAGCCTATTTAGCGTAGGTGTCCTCTAAAAGTGTCTAATTCTACTGAGGTTTTCCCAGTATTCTTCGTGTTTGTTTCGGATCCACTCCCTGGTTTGCCCCGTGCTGTGGTTTTGGTCACTCCAAGGGCAGGTTCTGGTCCAAAGTATGGTGTAAATGATCCCTGTCTCGCTAGCTCATCCGCTTTTTCGTTGCCTTCTATCCCCGAATGTCCTGGTACCCACAAGAGAGTTACTCCTTTGCGTTCTCTCAGGACTTCCAGTTCTTTTTGGCATTCCAATGTCAGCTTGAACGTTACCTTGGGCATTACTAGTGCCCCCATTGACGCTTGGCTCTCTGTTATTATGCAGATCCGCTTGTTTTTATAAGCCCTCGTGTTATTTTCTTTTGCACAGTGCAGTAAAGCATATATTTCCATTTGAAATACAGAACTGTGTGTTCTTAGTGGAAAGGAGAATTGTGAATTCCTTATTTCACTGTACACGCCCACTTCAGTTCCCTGCTCGGTTTTGGAACCATCCGTATACCAGATGATGTCTCCAACCGTGCCGGGGAGATCGGGTTGTTGCCATTCACTTCGATCTCGAAGTTTTTGTTAAATGAATATTGGAAAATCATCTGGTCATTGTTGTATTCTAAATTAGCGTAGACACCAGTTGGTTTCTGTTGCAGGCGGAAGTACCCTAAATTTAGTCAAGCGTTAGTAGAAGCTTGACTAAATTCTATAGTATTTTGCTTCCCTTTGGAGTTAGGTATAGACCCTTTTAATCATCAAATCGAGAACTTTAAAATGTTTTAAAAAATACATTGAGTGTATTTTGATAATTTAAAAGTTTGGAAAAAAGTAATTGTTTTTTAAATAGGCTTACATATAAAATAATCTTATTAACAGCGATTACTTTTTTCAAATTGTATTCAGTTTTAAAAGGAAAAAACAGTTTACCTATGTTTTGTTAGTAATACTTATTAAAAAATACCGTTAGGATCACGGTTATTCAAAGAAATAGAAAAAAGATTAGGCATTTTTTTTATGTTCCTAGCTAGTAAATTTTCTCAATGAAAATACGCGAAGGCTTGTGTTTACAATCTATTCAAAATGTTTTAATTTCCCGTCTGCTTTTCAGCTTCGCATCGTGATTTTTCATCTCACTTCAATCAATCCAAGTCTTTGCCAGCGATTAGTTTGCCGTTAAGATTCCCCAGGGAATATCGGTAAACAGCAGAGCTTAAAAGCTTGAATACTTTTTTGGGATTTTTTTAAATGAATTTAATGAGTAAAAGTTACATTTAATAATTAATTAATACTTTTGAATCTATTATAGTTATTTTTTTTAAATTTAAATAATACTTTAGTGTTTAAAAATTTAAGTAGTTAATATTGTTATTAAAAATTATTCATTTGGTGATAAATTAATAACATGGTGGTGTTGGACGAAACAAAAGAAAACTTTATTTTAGACGTGCCACTTGTTGAAGAAGTTGAGGCTAAATTAAGGGTAAGTTTTTCGAAAAGAATTAAGGAACACCATGACTTTAAATGAAAGTAACATCCTATTTTTATAAACATGGTTATTTTTAAAGGATCCTTAAATATTTTCATTGTTATAATAGGTTTTAAATATTTTCTAAAATTTATGTGATTTTTTAATAAATTATAAATTTTCAAATTTAAAGAATTATGATTATTTGGTTTAAAATAGTTCAAAAGAAAATATTTAGATAATTTGACTTGCTTTTGGTTGCAAGTGGTATTTTATTGACAAACATTATGAAATTAAGACGGAATTTTTAGATTTTTAGAAAGTCCGATAATGACATTAACGACTCATCAATCATACTCCAATAATCGGAGAAGAAACGTCGAAATATTTTTGTTTTATTGCAATTAAAGCAAAAAAACAAGTATATTATATTATTAAGTATAGTTTTTTAAACTATAAAAAATTGTATGAGGTTATTAAAAAAAAATGACAATCCTAATGCATAATACAGCACTGAATACAATTAAAATCTAAATATGTAAAATTACATTTTATGATAATATATACTTTTAATATGGAAAAGAAATGTTAGAGTTAAAAATTGGTTAGTCCCCTCCTTGGGACAAGGGGGTTTATACAGTGTAGTACAATGCCAATAAAACATCTGTTTGTTATGCAGAAATAGTGTACACCATTTTACACTTTTTTATGTAAGCGCTCTGACCGATGGTGTATTTTAGGACTAGGTGTGTACAAAAGGTGTAAAATACTTCTGAATAACAAACAAACCTAAACCCTTTTATTCTTTGTATCGTTTTTTATAAAATGTATTTTCATTTTTTTAAATATTTCTGTACATACATTTAGGGTAATCTAAAAATGTATCACATAAAAAAGCCTGCTTTATAAAATTTTAAATCGTAGAAAAGAAGAAGTTATAAAATAACATTACATTTTTTAAATTTTTAATGATTTTATTATATATTTGCACTTAAAAGTTAGTGGTTTTAACTGTTAATTAGTTGCGAAAAGTAAACGGTTAACAATAACATCCACATTTCTATTTAACTTTGCAGTTTTTTTCCGACAAAATAGAATTTCCGATTTAGCTGGCAGTATTTTTTGTACTTGTGGATATAAATGCATATTTATTTTGGTTTACTTCTCCTAACATTGGATATTATTATTTAAAAAAATCATTTTAAATATAGATATTCTTTGAAATTAGTTACGGGTATATGTTTCATTAAGTGTCATTGCCTTAATGATATCGTTCTGGACATTTGTCACAAATTTAAAGAATTACAATATATTTTGTGAATAATCCCATGTTTTGTGTCTTCGATAACAAGAGTAAGCAAGTAAAATTAGACCAAAGGACATGGCACACATAACATGGGATTCTGGCTCTAGAACGATTTTTAAAATTTGAGTATGTTGTTTCTTATAGCAATAGGAACATCTTTTAAATGGGACACTTTTGTGCAGGCCTACAGGTGGTCCAAAAAATCACTGAGAAGTTGCAGCTTAACTGTTTATTAATTCCAATATAAACGCATAAAAAGAGTGATATTTCGTCTAAATTCAACGAAATAATATTTTATATACTTGTTTAGAATTAAAATAATTTTATTTAACCTTTAACATACAGGTGGTCCAGAATCGAATAAATAACATGGATTATGCCAACTAAAATGTTAATATCGTGATATACTTGTATATATTTTTCGGAATTATACATTTCTGACAGGTTATTAAGGTAAATTTAAGTTAAAATATTTTAGTTTATTGTCCCAAATATACAAGGTTATTTGGAATTAAAGATTATCTTTTTTTTGGTTTGTTCCCACAAGATATTTTGTGAAATATAAAGAGGTACATAGTTTTAAAATCTGCACATTTTCTGACAATTTTTTAACAGAGGTATAATAAAATTAAGCTACCCATAACTAAAATAATTTTTGTGTACATCTACAGGGTGAAGTATCTAGAAGGTTTCATTCACCATGTCTCCTGGATTTACCTATATTTTTAGGGTAAGTCGTACTTAAAAATGAAAAAAAAACAGAGTTTTCATTGTTAGGTATATTTTTTTAAAACAGAACGCTCTGTATATTTGGCCAGGTTTTAACTCTTAATTGAATTTTACATTGAAAATGTAAATAACACTATACGTGAATAATTGCTGGTTTTTGAGATAATTAAGTAACTAATAAAGTAACTAAATGATATGGCACACATAACATGGAACTCTGGCTCTCGAACGATTTTTTAAAATTGGAGTAGGTTGTTTTTTCAGTCCATAGGAACATCTTTTAAATAGATCATTTCTGTGCAGGCCTATAAGGTGGCCCAAAAAATCACTGAGAAGGTAAAGCTTTCCTGTTTCTTAATACTAATTTAAACGCTTAAAAAGCCTTATCATCTAAATCCAACAAAACAATAATTTACATACTTGCTTAGAGTTAAAAAATGTGATTTGCTATTCCACACATACAGGTTGCTCCAGTATCAAAAAAATAAACATGTGCCAAGTAATTTGTTAATTTCATGATATATTTGTATATATCTTTAGAATTTTTACTTTTTCCAGTTTCTTGTGCTTCAAGTCAAAAAAGCAAGCTAATTTTGCGTTTTTAAAATTTAAAGCAAATAATTATAAATATTAATAAATAATTTAATAAACAATACTAAATTATTTATAAGTAATTTTAGACCAGCATTTTTTGTGCGGCAAACAATTTTAAAACGACTTATTCTAAAAATATAGGTAAATCCAAGAAGCATGGTGAATGAGACCTCCTAGATACTTTTCCCTGTAGGTGTAACGAAAATTATTTTAGTTATGGGTAGCCTAATTTTAATATACCTCTCTCTGTTAAAAAAATTGCCACAAAAGTGATTTTAAAACTATGTACCACTCAAACAAAAAAAAATCTTTAATTCCAAATATCCCTGTATATTTGGAACAATAAACCAAAATATTTAAAGTTAAGTTTATCTTATAAACTATCAAAAATGTATAATTTCCAAAAATATATACAAGTATATCACGATATTAACATTTTAGTTGGCATAATCTATATTATTTATTCGATACTGGTCCACCCTGTATGTGTTAAATGTTAAGTCAAAATATTTTAACTCTAAACAAATATATAAAATATTATTCCGTTAAATTTAGACAAAATTTCACTCTTATATTGGAATTAATAAACAGTTAAGCTTCAACTTCACAGTGATTTTTTTGGGCCACCATGTAGGCCTGCACAAAAATGTCCCATTTAAAAGATGTTCCTATTGACCCAAGAGACAACATACTCAAATTTTAAAAAAATCGTTTAAGAGCCAGAATCCCATGTTATGTGTCCTTTGACATTAATGCTCGCTTTATAAGCCATGTTTTTTACAATTTATCCTATGTCGTGTAAAACAAAAATTTTATCCCTATTTATTGTAACAATGTATTATTTCAATAAAGTGTGACTAATAGAACTTGTTCTAATATATTGCTGCAGTTTTAGTAAATGCGAGTACTAGTGACATATCATATCAATCTGGTTTGGCCAACCCCTGCCTAACTAAAGATTTTGAAGGTATCGTTTCTTCTGTCGATTCTTTGTCGTGATATTTTGTGTATAAACTAATGATCTTTTTGTGCTGTTTTGGTTCTTTTATTGTAAAAAAACATTTTTTTTTGTTTGTTATTAATAAATCCTAAATAGTGTTACTAGCCCAGTAAATAAGCCGGAAAATACTGTAAGATGTGGAGAAGAAGATAAATAGCGCCGATTTTAAAAATTTTTTATTTGTACGTGTTCTGTAGACCCTCAGGAACATTCATCACCACTAACATCTTCCTTGCAATGAAAAATGAAAAAATTAGGGTAGTTTTCCCACTCCAAAATAATCTCCAAAAGTAAAACTGATGAAAAATTTTTAAAATTCAAATTGGACCCCATCAAAACCACCCCTAGGGGTTACAGAAATGGGGAAATTTTAAAAAGTCAAAATTTTACCTCGAAAATCCTCTATCAGGGTTTTTAGGGTCGCTGATTACGAATCCGTGATCAAAAATCAAGTGAGGGTGGTTGCACCCCCTTAAAATCACCCCTAGGAGTTACAGAAACGGAGACATTTTAAAAATCAAAATTTTACCTCAGAAATTGTCTTTCGAGGATTTTCGGGGTCGTTAATTACGAATCCGCGGTACCAAATTGAGTAAGGGTGGTTGCACCCCAATAAAACCACCCCTAGGGGTTACAGAAATAGAGAAATTTAAAATTCAGAATTTTACCTCGGAAATCGTCTTTCGGAGGTTTTCGGGATCGCTAATTATTTACAAATCCGAAGTCTAGTTACCAGAAACTTTCAATACAATATGCGCGCGAATTTTGGTTTCAAAGTAGTTAAATTATTAAAATTTCTATAATTTAAAAAAAATCCCAAACAAAATTTCCCCATTTTTGTAACTCCTAGGGAGCTTTTGATGGGGTGCAACCACTCTCACATGATTTTTGTCCGCGGATTCGTAATCAGCGACCCCAAAATCCTCCAAGAGATGATCCCGGGCAAATTTTAAATTTTCCAAATTTTCCCATTTCTGTCACTCCTAGGGGCGGTTTTGTTGGGTGCAACCACTCTCACACAATTTTTGGCCGCGAACTCGTAATCAGCGACCCCAGAAACCCAGAGATTACTCCCGGGGCAAAATTTTAAATTTAAAAACTTTCCCATTTCTGTCACTCCTAGGGTGATTTTGATGGGGTTCAACGACCCTCACACAATTTTTAAAAGCGGATTCGTAATCAGCGACCCCGAAAACCCCCGAGACGATTTCCGACGACGATTTCCGAAGAAAAATGGAGAAATTTTGAAAATTCAAAAATTTCTCCATTTTTGTTACTCCTAGGGGTGGTTTTGATGGGGTCCCACTACCCTTACACCATATTTGCGCGGATTTGTAATCAGCAACCCCGAAAACCTCCGATTAAGGAGTTTCAAGGTAAAATTTTGAATTTTCAAAATGTCTTCATTTCTGTATTTCCTAGGGTCATCAGTTTTACTAGTGGAGATTATTTGGTGATGAAAAACCTACCCTATTTTTTTCATTTTTCATTGCAAGGTTAGTGGTGATGACTGTTCCTGAGGGTCTACAGAACACGTAAAAACAAAAAATTTTCAAATGGGAGCTTGTTATTAACTTTTCCACATTTTCCGGCTTATTTACTATATACTTTTGAGCCTAAATTGGCCGTGCAAAAAACGCTGCATTCACAAAATATTTGTTAAATAAACTGCTCAACAAAAAGATCGTGCCATTTAATTTTTTCACCCATTTTCAAACTGCTGTAACTTTTTTAAAAATTAACTTTTTTGAATATCTAAAACGAAGTTTAAAACCGCGTTTCTTCTACTTTAAGCTGTAGTGCATTTAGTTTTAGTAAGATAAATATTATTATGATGTTCAGGGTAATCAATAGAGTGCTGCAAAAAAAACAAAAAATTCGAGTGTGTCCCATTTCAGTGGTAATTTTTTTTTGGTCGTTATAATATGGGTTGTAAACAAGGTCATATCAATATCTCTAGACATTTATGCCAGTTTTTGAATTAAGGACCTCTGGCTTGCGATACACTTTTAAACGTCAAATTTTGGCAATCAATTCTTTAAAAAGCTATAACTGGAAAATGGATTAACAGATTTCAACGAGTGTTTCATATTCGGAAAGTACATTTCATGTAGATTTTTTACGTCCTAAACACTTTTCGATAGGTCATAATTTTATGAGTATACGGGGCCAACAAATACCTAAAAAGGAAGCTGATTTAGAAACCCTAAATATAGGGCAAATTATTGAACGCCAAAGGGACCATATATGTGTGTTTTGTTTTAAAAATTGCCAAGTTGAAATTTGTGCCAATATCTCTAAACGGTTTCTACCGTTAATCGATTTATGCTGTTTAAGTGCCTGTAAACTTATTCAGCAAAAATGCGTTGTTATTATGGCATTAGGTCTGAATGGTAGGAATTCCAACAACGACTTAAAGTTTCAAACATTTTTAAACATAAATTATTGTATTTGTTGTTGTACACCATAATATACGGAGTGATCAACAAAGTGCTTTTAAATTTATTATGGTATCCATTATTACCGCAACATTAGGTACAGAACGGCCTTGTTTAAAGAGTAAAATTACCTCTACAGAAGACAAAAAGTTTCGTTTGACTTACAAACTGTTTTATGACAATGACATTATTCCATCGTTGCTATAGAAACGTATCGCTGCTATAGATACATTCAATGTATCAAGTAATTTTTTTGTTTTTGTAAAGGTAATTTGACTCTTTAAAAATGGCAAAACTAAGCTAAAATCAACTAAAATATATAGTGCGGTAAGTTTTTGGACACCGACATGTATTAAAAAGAGTTTCAAGCCTAACAATTTTAATCTAAAACATGTTGGGCAAACAAATGGGACACACTCGATTTTTTTATGTTTTTGCTGCACTCTATTGATCACCCTGTAGATTATGATAATATTCATCTTACTAAAACTAAATTCAATACAGCTTAAAGTAGAAGGAACGCGGTTTTAAACTTCGTTTTAGATATTCAAAAAAGTTAATTTTTAAAAAAGTTACAGCAGTTTGAAAATGGGCCCAAAAATTAAATGGTACGATCTTTTTGTTGAGCAGTTTATATTGTCGAAATTTATTGTTAAAATACATTTTGTTTTTGTGAAGCCAGTAATCAAATTTTGCACTCCTTGTTATTTTATTACTTTTTTTTAAGTAAGTATTTAACTTATATACAAGGAGTTATTGTATACAAATTTTATTGTGTGTGTCTACCCGGTATTAGGTGGCCGGCAAGGTCCTCTGATCTTAAAGTTTTGAATACGTTTTTGGGAGACACTCCGAAAAACAGGGTATATTAGGAGCAAGAATAGTCCTAAAATTAATCGTGCCATAATTTAGAACACGTAGAAAAATATATATTTCTATGCTAATAGTTTAATTAGACGCATGTGTCTATGTATCCTATATACTTACATTTAAAAAAAATCGCTGGATTAATGAAACAAGCCTAACTAAGATGTTTTTTAATAAATAAGGTTACCAGATTTCAAAATAAGACATGTTTTTCATTGATAAATCGAATTAAGGCGCATTATTTACCTACGTAAAAATCCAATATGGCGCCCATAATAAAAAATTAAGTTGATGATAGTGGCCGAGTGACGGAACATCGAATGTAAAATCTTTCACCACTATCAAATAGCAAAGTGTCTAAGTGAGAACGCAATATATTTTAAAATCCGTTTTAAAATATGGCCAGGAAAAAATAAAAACCATTTTCTAAAATTTTGTTTTTTTTGGAATATCTTTAGAAATACTCGGACTTTTAAAACTTATCAAACGGTACATTGTTAGTTTTTTAGTTTTGGTCGGCCCCAATTTAACCATCTTTGCATTTTTTATAGTTTTCGAAATCCCAATTGTAAAGCAGGAATTTGATTTAACCTGTGTATAAACCTGGACCGAAATGCTCCCATCTTGCGAAAAGCCCAAATAAGTTTTTTTTATAAAATTCAACGTCGTAACGGGTATTATTTAAGTTAAATAATAGACCCTTACCTCTTATGCTAATTATAATAATGGGCGCGTGTATAAGTAAAGTAAGATACGTCAAAAAATGTAAAAAATTACTTAATTAAAAAAAAAAACCAAATTAATGGCTTACCTACATAACCAAGGGCTCTGGTGTAAAAAAGGAAAGCGGGGCTTTAATTAAACTGGTTAAAATTTCAATACTTTAAAGGTATGGAGCCTAACTACTTCATTATAGATTCCTTATCGTCAGCTGTAGTGCGGTGTAATGCACTAGATATTATTTAAATAGAAATAACACAATTTATTGCTAAAAACCCTACTTTGGAACAGGGATACCGTAAATGTCTACATTATGTATAGGGTTCTTCCCCCGGGAATTCGGGGCAAAAAAATTTCCCCCGGAAATGTTGGGCTTTTTCCCCAAAAAATCAAGCTCAGAAAACTCAAGAACTCAAAATCATATTTGAGTCTATGAAATTATAAAATAAAATTTTTTTGCTTTTCCCCGTTTTTTTAAACGCGCGACAGGGGGCGGCAGGGCCCAAAAAAGCGCAGTGGCCCCCTTTGATCTCGACGCTCGCGCGCGGCCCTTTTCGGGGGGATTTTTTTCCATGATACAATACAGTAGGTAATACACACTTCATTCGTGTTTCTACTCTAGCTGGGGTTCAGACGGTTTGAAAAGTTCCCCTGAGAGCTGGCACCAATTTTTGGGTAGGTATTTGAGGAAAAAAAAAACTTGTCATATATTTCCCCCTTTAAACCCCAACCCCGATACTGCAGACCTGGCTGGGGGGAAAAAGCGAAGCTAAATCCCCCCCTTAAATTTTTTTTTAAAATTTTTTTTTCCAAAAATGTTTTGAGGCAATATGCAATTTTATATTTTGTAGTCTGATTGTTGATTTTTATTTAAAAAAATTTTTTTTAGCGAAATTCAAAATTTTTTTTTTTTTTTACTCCGAAATTCTGAAAAAGAAACCAAAAGGGCAATAGTTAATAGTAACGCGAGTTATGTTGCTAAATTTTAAAAAGAAATGCACTTAAATTACCCTTTGTTTATTTCCCCTAATGATAACCTCTTTGTATAAATAGGCCAACTCTCTAGTTTTAGTCATTCTAGTTTTGTACTTGACGATTAAGATCGTTGTATCCTAATTTTCGCTAGTATATTAGAATCATTGAATTTTTTTTTTTTTTGAAAAAAAAAGTTTTTTTATAAAGACTTCCGTTTCGAAAGACTTTGGGGCAGTTACCCGGTAGAAATCTTCAAGATCTTCTAGTCCCCCTTTAGAACCCCCAAAACCCTTCCTGCATAGTGCTAAAGATCTTCAGTTTCAACTTTTTTGTGAAGAGAACCTGCCAACCACAACTGTAAAACATATGGTCCAAGAATTTCACTGTTGCAACCGATCAAGGGTTTTAAGTGACAATTGCTTTACCACCCCCCTTTTTTGTAAAATTGGTATATTTATTTTTTTTAAAATTTTTTCCCAAATTTTTTTTTTTTGATATTTTTTTTAAAAAAAAATTTTTATCTTATGTAAAAACCTCAAGTTACACTTAACCTAACAGGGAAAAATTTTAAAAAATATCCCCGCCCAATAACGAAATGGCGACCTTAAGCGCAGCTGGGGAAAACGCTCACACATTAAACCTTTGGGGAAAAAAACCCCAACATTTAAATTTTTTAAAAACCATTGATAAATTTTATGATAGGTAAAAACAGTCCAATTGACGAAAGTTTACGCGAATTTGTTTTGCCAAAAATCTGTTCAAAAATTATTGATGAAGCCGGAGTTTTTTTGCTTTGTCACCAAATTATCAAGCTGGACTCTTATTAAACATGAACTTAGAAAAAATTTTTGGGGACAAAGTAAATAGACACACATTATCTCAGCAATTAAATTTTCTAACTCAAAAAAAAAACGAAATTTTTTAGTTTTCCTTTTGAATAAAACCCCTTAAAAAAAAAATTAATTTTTAAAAAAAAAATTTCAAAAATTTAAAAACAAGAACCAAAAAAACCCCCAATTGAACAAAACAATTAACAGCGTAACCGTATTAATTAGCAAATGTAAATTCAGATTTAAGAAATATACTTATGATAAATCAACCTAAAGACTTAGACGATACATACGACCTTATCTTAAATCATTCACTAATCGAACAACAACTTGCTAATAGACCCAAAATTTAGAAACCCCCACAATAATTTCAGTTACCAAAAACAAATTTTTAAAAAATTCACCTAAAATGACAAATGAAATAACCACTCTTAGCAGAATTCAAACCCCAAAAAGTTTTTTTCAATAAAAAATTTTTTTCCAAGTAAAATTAATATTAAACCCAAAAGATAGTCCAACAAAGATTTCCAACAATTTTAAAAAAAAATTTGGGGAAACCCCCAAAATGTCTTTAAAAAAAACCCCAAAACCTCAAGACAGGGCCAAAACCAAAATTTCCCGGTGTAAGCATCACACCTAGAAGGCATCCCCAATCTTTTCAAAGACCTCTACAAAATAATTGGCAACACAATCCCCACCAAATCCACTGGTATTTACTGGAAATTACCCATCTTGAAAATAATAACCCTTCGATAGATTTCGCGCATAACGAAAATACTCCCCAAAATTCGAACAAAATAACGAATATCTTGATCCCCAAGAACAAGCCCTTTTAAAAGAAACCCAATTTTTTTATACAGATGAAATTTTTTTATCAAGAATATAATTATATGAAGAAAATTCTGAAACCAATTCAAATTTTCAATTAAACCCCCCCCAAAGGGGGACAGTCATCCTAGATATTAACGCCTTTCAAGACAACTCCCTTCCATATATCGAAATTTGCAATCCCCCTTTAAAAAACTCTTAATAGATACCGGATCTCATCTTCTTTACTTCGACCCACCCCCCAAAAAAAAAATTTCCCCAAAAAAATTTTTTAATTCAAAAACCCCCGAACATGCATCGGGAAAACTAAAACCCAAAATAAAAAAAGGTTCCCCACTTTTAAAAAATTTAATATAAATACACCTTTAGAATTTTTTTTTTTTGGCTTTAAAAATTATTTCGAGGGTTTTTTTGGGTATTCGCGACTTAGAAAAAACTTTTCAAAAGATTTCTCTAATCAGTGTCTCTATAATGAAATTTATATACATCTTAAATATAAAAAAAATTAAAAGGAAAAAAAAAGGTTAAATTCCCCCAACAATATTTTTAAAAAAGATCCGTACAACACTTCCTGACGACACCGAACTTTATATGCCCTAAAAAAAAAAATGAAAGCATAAAATTCCGCATCCTTTTAAAAAAAAAAAATAGTTTCGTCACTTTAAAAAAAAAGAAACCCCCTAAAAAAAAAAATTCTTTTATTTTCCCCCCGACATAAAAAAAAAATGCCACCCTTTAACGCAAGTAAAAAGAAATCTATAACCTAGAGTAAATTTGTAAATTTAAAATTATATCGATAATTCACCCAATGAAGACAGAAAAAAAAACTTTTCCTTTATTCGATCTGACCATCTCAATGACGAAAGTCATCGTTTTAAAAAAAGCTCTTAGCGAATTTCCCCCCAATATTTTATAAACCAAATGATAAAACCTTTTTTTCAAGTCAAGTAAAACAAAAATCGAAACTTCTGACGAAATTCCAGTTCACAAAAATCATATCGATATCCCTATGTCCTAAAAAAGGGGCCAAAAAGCAAATTAGTCAAATGCTATCTGATGGATTATAAGACCCTCTTTCAAGTCCTTGGTCTTCCCCTGTGGGGAAAAATTCCAAAAAAAAAATCGATGCATCTGGTAAACAAAAATGGAGAATTGTAATCGATTATAGAAAAGTTAATGAAAAAACAATTGACGATCGTTACCCCCTTCCTAATATTTCTGATATCCTTGATAAACTCGGAAGAAGTCAATATTTCGACACTAGACTTAGCGTCCGGTTCCCCAAATCAAAAGGTCCCCACTCTTTCCCAAAAAACTTTCAGCGTAGAAAATGGTCATTACGAATATTTACGAATGTTTTTGGTTAAAAAAAAACCCCCCCATTTCAAAAAATGGGCAATTTTTAAAAGATCTTCAAGGAAAAATATGTTTATTTTTATGGACGCCCAAAACTTTTTTTCATCCTTGAAAAAACATATATCAAATTTAAAACTTGTTTTCCAACGCCCCCCAAAAAACAACTTAAAAATACAATTAAAAATCCAATTTTAAAAAAAAAATGTCGAATTTTTAGGCCATGTTATTACGCCCGAAGGAATTAAACCCAACCCTAAAAAATTGGGGAAACAATTCTAAATTTCCCTTTCCAAAAAAAACCCCAAAGAAATAAAATCCTTTCTTGATCTGATAGGCTATTACCGTAAATTTATTAAAAACTTTGCTAAGCTAAAAAACCCCTTTAAACCCCAAAGTTTAAAGAAAAATGTTAAAGTCGGCATCCCCCCGAATTTTTTTCAAGCTTCCCAAAAAAAGCAAAATAATGTTAACAAATGCCCCCTACTTCAACCCCCCGACTTTTCAAACCCCTTTTTTGCTTACCACAGACGCTTCAAACTTTGCCATGGGGCAATACTTTCCCCAAGGCCCTGAAAAAAAAAACCTACCTTTTGCATACCCCAGAACGTTAAACGCTGCCGAATGAAAAATTCTACAATTGAAAAAAAAATTATTGGCGATCGTTTGGGAAAAAAAAAAATTTCAGACCCTACCTTTTTGGAAAAAAATTTATGATCATATCCGATCACAAACCCTTACAATGGTTATTTTAATTAAAAAAACCAAACCCCAAACTTGAAAAATGGCGACTAAAATTAGCCGAATATGACTATGAAATTATCAAAAAAACAAACCCCAAAACAAATGCCGACGCCCTTATATCCCCGCCAAATTAACGCCATTGAAGATGATCAAATGTCAATTATTCCACAAATCGACCCCGCAAAAATACCCCCCGAACTTAACAATAACGACCTAGACGAAATATTTTATATGCTCACAGAACCTAACAAACAAAAACCAATATAAATATAATCTCTGACATTCAAATTAAATCACCTTATCCGTCTAATAGTAAAGACAAAACAGACACACAAACCATACACTAAAATCATGAAAATAAATCTTTAAATATAAAAAAAAAACCAAATTATTTTTAGATACTCCTCTAAAAAAAAGTTAAAAATCGAAAGACATTCTATCTTCGATAAAAACAGATTAATTTTTTTTCCTCCCTAATAACCTGAAATAGACTTATGCAAAGTCATTAAAGAAAATTTTGTCCCAACCCCAAAAATACTGCATGTTCTTTAAAAACTTAACTTTAGAACCAATTATACTCAACATTTTCAAACCTATTTAAAAAAATAATGCATTCAAACTGTTTTTTTCGGACTCCTTTTAGAAACATAACAGACAAAGATGAACAACAACAAAAAAAAAATATTATCACGAAACAAAAACCACACATCCGGCCCTAAAATATTATTTCTTTTAAAGAAACTTTTTTAACCCCCCCAATTTAGAAGACGACGTAAAAACATACGTAAATTTATAAAAAAATATGTAAAAAAAAAAAGTATGAACGGCCCCCAAATAAATTAGTATTTAAACCTACTCCTTTAGGATATGAACCCTTCGATCACATTTATATAGACATATACAAAACACATAACACAAACTTTTTAACAATATTAGACTTTTTTTTCTAAACTGGGACAAGCCCCCCTAACAACTTTGCAGGCCCCCCTGAGGTAATCGAAAACCTTTTAAAAATTTTTTTAATCATTACCCCCCAGAAAAATCACCACCGAAACCCCCGGGTTTTTTTAAAAAAATGAAAACGTAAAAAATTTTTTTAAAGTCTTCATAACATCAATTGCATTATTGTACCCCTCTCAAACCCCAACTCAAATTCATTTCCCAAAAAATTCCTTTTAAACTATCAACGAAATTTTTTTGCAAAAAAAAATGAAAAAAAAGAAAATATTTTTAATTTAATGAATTACCCCTATTTTTCTTACAACAATACGACTCATAGCACTTCAAAATATCCCCTTTTTCCAAGAATTAAGGGGAAAATTAGTTAAAAAAAACCCTTTAGAACTTTCAGAAAAAAAAAAAATCACCCACTTTATCCAAAAATTCAAAAAAGAATTAAAAAAGGGGAAAAAATCAATTAAACACCCAATTATTAAAACAACAACAAAATATTCGGGAAAAAAGAAAAAATGAAAATCGCGAAAATATAAAAATGACACTTTCAAAAACCTATTTTTAAAAAAACTTCCCCCTATTAAATAAAAAAAGAAAGAAACAAACAAAAAAAAAAAATTGAAACCCCTGTCGAAGCTTTTCCCCAAATTAATTGCAAAAAAACGCATGATTTTTTTTGCAAAATCTGAAACCACAACGTTTTTTTCCCCAACGATAAAAAAACTGCTTCTACTTCTACCAATTCTTCTAACATAGCATGGTCCTTGGGGGGAAAGAAAAAAATCCCTTTCCCCCCTGTCGTCCTCGGGAAATAAAATACATTACTAATAATCATCATGTTATTTATTATCATATTAATTTTTCCCCCAAATAGACAAGTGCCTTAAAATTCAAGTAACATTAAATTAGCAAACCAAACTCTATTTTCTAAAAAACGTAACGAATACTTCTCTGATATGGAAAAAAAAAAACTAAACCAAACAAACGATCTTTTACAATCACTTCAAAGAAATACTTTAATTTTAAACAATTTCATAAAAAAAAGAGGTTTAATAAACCTGTTTGGAAATATAAATAAATGGTTTTTTTGGGACATTAGATGCCGATGACGAAAAAAAAATATGACAATTATATCAAAATTCTAACTAACAACCAACAAGATCTAAAAATGATATTAAAAATTCATTTTTAAAACCTTTCTAACGTAACGGAAACTTACAAAAATGATATTTTAATGATAGAAAATAACCAATTACAAAAACAAAAAAAAATTAAAAAAATTGACGAATTTTTGACATTAGCAGAAACTCTCTATTTGTCTTAATTTTTTTGGGTAACATTCAATTACTAAAAATGAAATCTACTCTAACTAATATAAGAATGCCATTAGTTTTGAAAAAATTTAAAAAATATGCATAACACTATATAAATGAATTCCAATTAAAAAAGTGATTAACCGCATTCCATAAAAAAAAACCCTTTTAAATTTTCCCCAAAATTTAAATTTTTTTTTTCAAAATAATGAGTCCTAAAATAAAAATAATTAATAAAAAAATGTAATTTTCGCAATACATATACCAATTATCACACCAACTCTATTTGAATTATAAAAAATTTTATCCTATTCCTATCCTTAATCAACAATAATTACCCCCCCAAACCCAAATTTTTGTTGCTTGCAAAAGAAGAATATTATTCTAAAAGAAGAGTGCCCCCCAAAATTAAAAAAAACCTTCATATGTCCAAAAAAAACCCCCCCTCAGTCGACAACGCCTGTGTTGTGAAAATTTTGCAAACAAACGAAAATACCTGTCCAGTTGTTAACATACAGTTTACCACTCCAAAAGTACTTCGCATAAGCAAAAATGAAGTACTAATAATTGCAGCCAATGAAAAGGGTAACCCGGGGCAATTGCCTAGGACAAAGAAAATATACTTCTATAACAAAGCCAACCGTAATTAGTTTAAATAATTGTTCTACTACAATAAACGGACAATTGTTTAAGAAAAAATCCTCAGACATCTTCTTCGGCTTGGAAACTCCCAAATTAAAATTTAAAAAAAACCCCAAAAAAAAAATACACAAATTCATTTGCAAACCGTCAACCACAAGGACCCCGAAGCAAACAAGATAATTTCTACACTAAAATTTCAAATATGCAAAATTCAACCCCCGCTTATTGGACTCCAATTTTTAAAACCCCTGCATTGTTGTAATACTTCCCCTAATATCTGGAAGCATTATAGGGTTTTTTTTGGCAAATCCGAATAAAAACCAAAAAACCCCCAGAGGCCCGCCGATATTAAATTTTCAAGAAAACAAAAGAAAGCGTAAACCCCTTTTTTCCGGGGTTTGGGGAGGGAGGAGTTATGTTTTAAAAAATTTTTTAAAAAGAAATGTTATTTAAAATTACCCTTAATGTTTTTTTTTCTAATGATAACCTCTTTGAAAAATTAGGTAACTCTCTAGTTTTAGTCATTCTTTTTTTGTACTTGACGCAGTTAAGATCGTTGTATCCTTTTTTTTCGCTGGTATATTAAAACCCCATTGTAATTTTTTTTTTTTAAAAAAAAAATTTTTTTTTTATAAAGATTCCCCGTTTAAAGACGTAACTCGCGGAAAAAAAAGAACGCAAACGGCCCCCGATAAATGTTTTCTCTTACACTACAACAGCTTGTCTATAGCGCTACTCAGTCGCATCTAAACATCATTTTAAAGATCACCAGGCGGGAAAAAGGTCCCACAAAATATCTTTTTTTTTAAGAATTTTTTTTTTTAGTTATAAATAACCCCCTATTAAAATTTTAAGTTGCCTGAAATATTTTTTTTATATTTTTTGAAAAACCCCGGGGAAAGGGTTCCCCCGGAAAAATCGTCTGACGGATTTTTTTAAATTCTTTAAATCATTCAACTACAACATATAAAATTGCATATTGCCTCAAATACATTTTTGGAAAAAAAAAATTTTTTTTAAAAATTTAGGGTTGATTTCCCCCCGCTACTCACCAGACAGGTCGGTTTCCCCCTTGGGGGGTTTTTAATAGGATAAGTATATGAAAATTTTTTCAGCTTGCCTCAAATACCTCCCAAAAAATTGCTGCCAGCTCTCGGACTAAGTGTAGTACAAAATTTGTAAATTTCTCCCCCAACCCGAAAGACCCGAGTTAGCCTCGAGAATTCTAAAAGGACCCGAGAATTGATAAGCTGGGGGAAATCATAACCCCCTAATTATGTAGCACTAAAAGTAAGTCCCACTCCCAAATTTTTTTTTTCGTATAACTTTTTAATTTTTTGTATCGTTTTTTTTGGATATATCTCAAATTTTCAACCGTGTCCCATCCCTAATACTCTTAAAAAAAATGGTCAATTGATAACAAGTTAATTAAAAATACATATTGGAGAATTTAATACAAACACTAAGGCATTTAATTATTGGGTCTGGTGCCTAATAGGTACCAACGAATTCATAGTTAAATTTGGTTTTAATCGAAGCTTACCTTTTGAAACATTAATTTATAAAATAAAAATCTTAATATTTTCCCAGTAAAAAACTGTAACTGAAAAAAAAAATATTTTGCTTATTTAAATGCATTCTTTCTACATTGACATTGACATTTGTCACTTTCAAAATAAGTATCAACAGTGTTGCCGGATTTAACCACCACTAAAGAATATATATTTTGAAATTTTTCAAAGAATAACTATCCCGGGATAAAAACGTTGACATTTTTTTATATGGATTAAAAAGGGGACTCTGGTACCCCAAAGGGAATGAACACGTTGATAGATTGGCTAAAGAACCCCTTTAAAATTTTAAAATCTCGGGGTCTTTTTTTGATCCTTTTTTTGATTAAAAAAGAAAATATATCGGGGACTGGCGTAATATGTATCAGAGCTATGCACCCCCAGAACATAAATAGATACACTCAGACATCCCCCCTTTTTGCCAAACCTTTAATAAAATATGAAAAACTTAATAGAAACTGATATGTTACCCTTTCCCCAGCAGTTACTGGACATGGTAACATTAAATATAGGGGTTCATAAAATGGGCCTCTCTGATACCGATAAATGTAACTGAAATGGCCAAACCGATGATTGGACCACGGGTTTTTTGAGTGTGAACAGAATAAGAATGCTTCCAACTTTTTATTAACTGAGTTAGCTAAATATAAATTACTAATGATAAATTTTCAATCATTAGTCTATATAATACGAAGAAAAAAAGGGTTTATAATGCATTTATTTGTTTGTGAAGATGTGTGTGAAAGCTGTAGGGACTCGTAAACCCAACTCTATCCTTTTTTGTAACCCCCTTTTTCCCCGGTCGATTATCCTCTGTTTGTGTTAATTATAAAAAACGCCTAGATAGACCACTATGGCGTGAAGCGTGTGCCCTTGTCATATTTTTTGATTCTTCGCAAGCTGCTCCCAATTTGTGACTTAATTTGAAGTATATGTCTGTATTTAATCCTTATTATATATTGTAAAGGTTTTTTAAAGGGATAATAATTCGTGTATACGAATTTTCGTATAGATTTTTATACAATTTTCTAATTAAAAAAAAAATTGGGAAAAACTTAAATATAATACGTTAAATGTAGTGGCTGTATAAAATTCCCTTTAAAAAAAAACCAATAAAAAAAAAAAATTTATTAAACTTGGAAACCCCCAACTGCAAATGTGCTATTTAAACATGTGGGGGGAATCAGGTTGTCAAAATAAAGGATCCCCTTTAATCCTATAAGACTAGGATTTTCCCAAAAAAAAAAATCTTAAAATTTTTTAGCCGTAACTTATAGTTTGACGTGATTTTTGAACCACAACCAACGGACACGGTCTTCACTAACGGCCACCTATGTAAATGCTAACCGTGCTCGGCGTGGCATCGCTTAACTTCGCTAATCTCTTGGGGAAATTTTTGAAAAAATGCCCTTGGTATATATATATATATATATATATATATATATATATATATATATATATATATATATATATATATATATATATATATATATATATATATATATATATATATATATATATATATATATATATATATATATATATTTTCACCAATAAAACCCCCGTAATTTTTCCCTCCCTAGATTTTAAATTTGCGAACCCAAAAAACTTAAGATTAAGAACTCCTACAGTTGACACATTTGAAATCGACCAATCAGAACAAGTTTCCAAATTCCAAATCGCATTTCGCAAGTATATGAACTACGCTTTACAAGTTATGCAAAAGAAAAAAAAAAAGCCGATTTAAGGAAAAATTAAAAATGCGCACTTGTGTAGTAGTCATGTATGTAGTCAGTGGCGTAGCTCGTACCAAAAGCCTGGGGCAAATAAAATTGGGGCCTTCATCTATACTAGTTAAAATATAAATACTTTAAAGGTGCAGGGATACTTAATTTTAAACTCTTTTCCGTCGGTTGTAGTGCAATGTAATGCAGTAGATAATATTTAAATAAAACTAACACAATTTAAGCAAAGACTAAAAACCTACTTTGCAACAGGGATCCCCAAAATGTCTACATTATGTAGCACAAAAAAGTAAACCCTAACTTCTGGAAATATTTTTAATAGTTTGACCAAATAAATGAAAACAATAATTGAATTACAATATGAAAAAAATTAATTATATGTCGTGATTATAATTATAATAATAAAACTAAATCCATAAAATTCAAAATACAATGTGACTAGATAAAAAAAATCGAGAGCGTTACTCTGCTTTGAGATGTTTTGTAGGGAAGCGAAATTGCATTTTACTTTGGAATTCGTACTAAAGTATATTTAAGGTATGTACTGTCATAGTTATAATGAATACCGAGCTTATTAAAATAATGTTCTATTTTGAAACACAATAATTTCTTAGTTATTATTTTAATGTTTTGACGATTTCATACCAGGTTATGTTCTACTTTTTATTTTGTAGTGACTGTAAAGAAAGGATATGTAAACTTCTTATTGTAATTTTTCGTGCATTATTTTTTGTTAGGAGCACTCCTTACAAATTTTAGTTTTTTAAAACTAAGTTTTCATTTTTAAAGACCTGTTGCAAGTTTTCATTTTTAAAGCCCTGTTGCAAGTTAAGTTTAAGGTATTAGAGGTTTTGTGGCAAGGAGCTAAAAAGTCGAAAATTCTTCATGTGATTACAATATTTATTTAACTTTTTTGAAGGTCGCTTAAGGGACCGAGGGGCCGCCATGTGCAGGGGCACCACCTAGCCCTCCGATAGCAACGCCACTGTATGTGGTTCAATATTATCAGGTCAATATCTTACGAACTTTAAGCACTCCGGCTCTCAACACAGCACTTTATTTCGGGATTTGGTGTCATGCGCATTGGTGATTTGTAAATTTGGAGTGGTAGTGCTCATGACGTAAAAACCCGAAACGCTTGATTTAAGTTGTGTAACTTCTCGAATTATTCCTCTTTAATTTCCTATACTCTTTGGTTGCTACCCTCTGGCCCATAAATGACTCCTGTATTGCTGGCTGCCAATGCTTAAAGTTTTTAAAATGATATTACACAGCTTTTTTAATTTTTATATGACTTTAAGTGTAAAATTAAATAATTATATTTATTATTTTTTTATGTTACTAAGGTAATCGACAATGCATTTAACAATTTTAGTGTTTTCGATTCTTAAAAACACTTATTATATTCATTTCAAAATATTTATTTCTATCTACATCATAGACGCCACGGTAACCCTCTTTTATTTCTGTGGCCTGGTTTGCGGTTTCGATCCAGAATAACTGCAAATAATTACACAGCCGACTAGTTTGAACAATATGAATTCATGTTAAATGTTAAATTTAGCTTCCCGATTTTGATGTGAGAATAATAAGCTATTAGAATTAATCTTAAACATTCTAGTTTCTTTCTCAGATTAAAAATATCACCTTAGTTGTAGACTAAGAATTTATGGTTCATTTAAGATGTTAATTACTTGATTTGACACATTGGCGCGTGTATGGGTAAAATGGTATTAGTAAAAAAATGTGAAAATTGATTTAATGCAAGTTAAATAATAATTAAAATAATTATTTAAAATTATTTTGGCAACTCTAAAAGTTTTTTAATTTAAAAAGTGCTCAGAATTTTCAAAATGTTTTAAAGGAAAATTTAAATAAGTTAGGGGAATGGGAGTAGTGCCCCGAGGCCATCATGCTCATGGGCACCCCTTGGTCCCCTAAGCGACCTTCGAAAAAAGTTAATAAATATTCTAATCAAATAAAGAATTTTCGACTTTCTCGCCCCTCTTCAGCAAATCTCCAATGGCTTAAACTAAACTTACAAAGGGCTTAAGGTGTGGCAACTTAGTTAAAAAAAAAACGAAATTTGTAGGGAGTGCCCCTAAACGAATAATCGTGCAGATTACTATAAAAAGTTAAAAAGTTTACATATCCTTTCTTTACAGTCGCTTCAAAATAAAAAGTAGAACAGAACTTAAAATGAAATCGTCAAAAGATAAAAAAATTTTTGTATTATAGGGTTTTAAAATGGAGAATTATTTTTATGACCGCGTTATTATTTATGAGTATGACAGTCATATCTCTTATGTTTTGGCATGAATTCCTAAGTAAAACGCTATTTTATTTCCCCACAATACATCTCAAAACAGAGTTAGGTTTCAATTTTTTTAACAAGTCTTGTAGCCAATTGCACTCTAAATGCCATAGATTTAATTCGATTTTACGTAACTATTTTAATTGATATTGTAAAGCATTTATATATATATATATATATATATATATATATATATATATATATATATATAAATGCTTTACAATATCTATTCTATATCAATTATAATAATTACGTAAAATCAATTAAATCTATGGCATTTGAGTGAATAAACTACAAGACTTGTTAAAAATTCGAAACCTAACCTGCTTGAGATGTATTGAGGAAATAAAATAGCGTTTTCTTAGAATTTGCCAGAACAAATGACTGTCATACTCATAAATAATAACGCGGTAATAAAATATTCTCCATTTAAAACCTATATACAAATCATTTTTATTTGACGATTTCATTTTAAGTTGTCTACTTTATTTTGAAGCGATTTTGTAGAAATATGTAAACTTTTAACTTTTATCGTATCTGCACGATTATTCGTTTATTTTAACTAAGTTGCCACTTTAGCCCTTTGTAAGTTTAGTTGAAGCCATTGTTTGCTGAAGAGGAAAATCAAAAATTCTTTATTTGATAGAAATTTATTAACTTTCAAAGGTGCTTGGGGAAAGTGCCCATGGCTGATGGCCTAGTACTACTGCCATTCTAACTATTTAAATTTTCCTTAAAAACATTTTAAATTCTGAGCACTCTTTAAATTTAAAAAAAACTTTTAGAGATTCCCAAAAAATAATTTTAAATAATTATTTTAATTATTTTTAACTTGCATTAAATCAATTTTCGCATTTTTTACTAATACCATTTTACCCATACACACGCCAATGTGTCAAATCAAGCAATTAACATCTTAAATGAACCATAAATTCTTGTCACAACTGAGGTGATATTTTTAGTCTGAAAAAGAAACTAGAATGTTTAGATTAATTCTAATGTTTATTATTCTAAACATATCGGAAGCTAAATTTAACATTTAACATGATTTCATATTGTTCAAATTAGTCGGCTGTGTATTTTTGCAGTTATTCTGGATCGAAAGCAAACCACACAGAAAAAAAAAAGGGTACCGTGGCGTCTATAGGTTTGTTCTCACAGAAGTCAGGAACAGTCAGAAACTGTCAGGATTCTGCGCAATCAACTGTCCGCGTTCACACAAAAGTTTCTGGATTGTTTGAAAACACTTGGGTGGTGTTCTCACACGTTTTGCTGATGGTTTTCAAACTGTCAGGAGAGTTTGCGAATCGATTACAAGTAAATTGTCGAAAGCATGCGCGTACTCTAATCCTTATTTTTTGTAGTGTTTGTTCGTGTGTTTTTCCGTTTTGCTGTTTCTATCTAAATTTATTGGTATTAAAAAGACAATACATAAAAAATGAGTGATTTTTCGGATAATTCGGACTTTTCCGGACTCGGACTCTGACCATGAAAATCTTCTAGAGGAAAGGATCAGGCCGAAAATCTTTTTTTTTAAATGATTGTTCCTCAATTTAACGAAAAAGAGGTTATATGGTTATCCATTTCAAACCAAAACAAAATTTCAGGTTATCTTCTTCCTTCTTCACTTCTTCTTCGATCATGTCAAAAACAAACCAGAAATTAACCTCTGATAACTTTTTTATCTGTCAACTGTTCACACAACTGGTTTGAAACCGAAGAAATGGACATGGCATTCACGTTGGTTTGAAACTGTTTGAAAATTGTTATGGATTTTCTGAGAACAAACCTTATGATGTAGATAGAAATAAATATTTTGAAATGAATATAATAAGTGTTTTTAAGAATCGAAAACACTAAAATTGTTAAATGCATTGTCGATTACTTTAGTAACATAAAAAAATGATAAACATAATTGTTTAATTTTACACTTAAAGTCATATAAAAATTAAAAAAGCTGTGTAATACCATTTTAAAAAAATTAATTATATAGGATGGTGTGGTAAAATTTAAAAGAAGGGAAGAAATTTATAAAAACTTACATATTTATAATGTATATGTCCTTTATATTTAGGATGTTGCAGTTTATTAGGGAATAAAAAAATAATATGACTATCTTTTAAAACTTACGATGATGCTAAAATTTCAGTCGGCTGATGATTGCATGGATCGCACGCCTCTGTATTATTATAGCTATATTTATCAAATTCTTTAAGACGTTATAAATTATTTGTTCATATTATGTTCAAGCCTATAATAAATTTTAATATTTAATAAACTTTAAGCATCGGCAGCCAGCAATATAGGAGTCATTTATGGGCCAGAGGGTAGCAACCAAAGAGTATAGGAAAGTAAAGAGGAATAATTCGAGAAGTTACACAACGTGAATCAAGCGTTTCGGGTTTTTACGTCATGTGCACTACCACTCCAAATTTAAAAATCAGCAATGCGCATGACACCAAATCCCGAAATCAAGTGTTGTGTTAAGAGCCGGACTGGTTAAAGTTCGTAAGATATTGACCTGTGTGACAGTGGCGTAGCTATCGGAGGGCTGCACCGAGGGGGCCCCAAGCACATGACGGCCCCTTGCCTCGGTTCCTTAAGCGACCTTCAAAAAATTTAAATAAATATTGTAATTACATGAAAAATTTTCGACTTTTTAGCTCCTTGCCACAAAATCTCTAATAGCTTAAACTTAACTTGCAACAGGGCTTTAAGAATGGCAACTTAGTTTAAAAAAATTAAAATTTGTAAGGAGTGTCCCTAGCAAAAAAATAATGCACTATAAATCACAATAAGAAGTTTAGATATCCTTTCTTTACAATCGCTACAAAATACAAAGTAGAACATAACTTGGTATGAAATCGCCAAAATATTAAAATAATAACTAAGAATTTATTGTGTTTCAAAATAGAACATTATTTTAATAAGCTCGGTATTCATTATAACTATGACAGTACATACCTTAAATATAGTTTAGTACGAATTCCAAAGTAAAATGCAATTTTGCTTCCCTACAAAACATCTCAAAGCAGAGTTACGCTCTCGATTTTTTTATCTAGTCACATTGTTCTTTAAATTTCATGGATTTAGTTTTATTTCACGTAATTACTTTAATTTAAACAATTATAATCATAATCACGACATATAATTAATTAATCATATTGTAATTCAATTATTGTTTTTATTTATTTAGTCAAACTATGTACAAATATTTCCAGATTACGTTAGGGTTTACTTTTAGTGCTACATAATGTAGACATTTCAGGTATCCCTGTTGCAAAGTAGGTTTTTTTAGTCTTTGTTATAAATTGTGTTAGTTTTATTTAAATATTATCTACTGCATTACACTGCAGTACAATCGACGACACAGAGTTTAAAATTAAGTGTCTCTGCACCTTTAAAGTATTTATATTTTAACTAGTATAGATGGGGGCCCCAATTACTTATTTTCCTCAGGGCTCTTGGTTACGTAGCTACGCTACTGACTACATAATAACTACTACATTGGAAGTGCGTATTTTTGCAATTTCTTCCTTAAATCGGCTTTTATTTTTCTCAGCATAACTTGTAAAGTCCACCACAGTTGCTCGTTCTACATCGCCAGTAAAAGAATCACGAATTAAGTTTTCCAAAACTGTTAGGTTTGAATCCATATTTGTATAAAATTCTTACGGTGCTTGAATGTCCAACAGCTAAAGGTAGGATTATGCAGAAAAATTAAGTTAAGTTAAATTAACAAAAATTAAGTTAATATAAATTAAGACATTTGTGTGAAAACATGCAAATCAATTTAAAAATAATAAAAAAAATAAGCATGCGTAGAGCAAATCACTGTTAATAGGGTTTTTGTGATTTCTATTTCATCGGTGCACTCTCTGGCAGCTGTCCGGTAATTTGTGAACTTTTTAAACAAATATTTGTATAAAAAATATATAATTTTGTTGTATTTTTATAATGCTGGAAATGACGAGTTTCTGTTAGCCTATTTTATGATTTTTAACGTGTTTTATGGGAAAATTTATACATGAGTGAAATATTTGTATAAATATTAAAATAAAGTAACCAAGGCAATATCAATAAAACACGAAACAATATGATCACCATTAAAACACTAACTAGGTTTGGTTTTTCAGCACATAATATAGGTGTTTTAATAAGCATTTTATTATCATGTGCACTTTCATTTAAATTTTAATAACAGAAATGCAGAACAAGATATTAGCAATCAGAAATAAAAGCTTTTAGTACTAATAATCTAGCTTTTAAGTAACAACAGTGGTGGAACGGCGATTAATCTTTAAAAATAAAATTTTAATTGCATGGAAATTTTAAAGCAAAAAAGATTTTAATTTTATCTATATATGTATATACCGGGTGATCTGTGATCTAAGAAGCTTAAAACAAATGATTTTTTTGTTAATAAAGTTGTTGTTTTTTGTTAAAAAAAAGTCTTCCACTAATCAAATATGTATGTGGAATAACTTAAAAATCTTGATGACACTTGGCACATGACTGCTTTTATAGAGGAAAATTTAAAAAATGCATCATGTAATGGTCCAAAAGTGAGAATAGAAGTTAAAATATCGAAAACAAAGTATTTGGACCTTAGACAAAGTAAGATATACGCAGACCCGATGTCCTATTCATAGGTCATTTTATCGACTGTCGCAACTACAGCTCGGCTACTATGATGTAAAAGCATAAGACATAGAGGCGCAAGAGGGGATTACCACAAGGTACACGTACCTTAAGGTTACGGTGGTTAGTGTAATCTGTCGGTGAGAAGTCCTTTATTCTTCTTCTTCTGATTCTTTTTCCCTGGGAGCCGTCCTGATTTACTACCGGAGGCAGCGCAGCCTCTTGGACTTTTTGTGCCTTATCTCTTATTTTTTATACCAATCCTAACATTAGTCTTATTCCTTTTACAAGTCTGTATAACCGCGAGACTGGTTGGTTGATGTATAGCTTTGTTATACAGCATAAAAACAGAAAAGTAGACTTTGGGCATAGAGGCTCTTTTTTTACTTTTTTTTATTAAGGAGCTTTTATGCCCAAGGAAATATGTATGTTGCTTATCCAATTCCAATTTTTTAAATTAATCGGAGCTATGTTGGGTAGGTAATTTCTATTCACATTTGCCACCACCCTGAAAACCTTTTTAAAAATGCGGCACTGAGACTCGAAAAAATATCTTAACGTTTCCGAAAATTATCGACAAAATTGAATTTGATATCAATATCCGGGATCCTTATTTGCATCCGATTTTTCAACTAGACAAAATCCGACCTGTAATAAGCGGTACCACAAGGAATTTATGTTAATTTAGTCTGCTTAAAATGTTAAATCGTCAGTACACCCACGGAGGACGCCCTTTAGTAACGGTTGCCAGAATAAGTCCAATGTTGGTAAATATCCATATCGAGAAAACATTTGTTTTGGCAGTTTTGTATTGTATTGTATTGTGCTCCTAAAGCACAAGTCAACAATTTACAAAAATTTTGCAAAGTAACATTAATGAAAATAGGTTTGTTTGAAGTATTTCCTTGATCCAAAAATAATAAGCAATTACTGTAACACGTACAGTTGTTTTTTTGTTATAAGAAGAAAAAAATAAAAAACGCCATATTTTAACAACTTAATATATTTATTTAATATAAACATATAAAACATGTGGAATCTATGCAAAAACACACTGAGGATTTTTTGTTATGTGAATAAAAGATATATTGCACGAGATATGATAAAGCGACAAAATCGTTCACTTTTTTCTTTTGTGTTCTGTAACATCATCCCTTTTTAAAAATCAACAGTGGTTGCCCAACATAGATGGGTTTCAGCGTCCTTGGTATCTTGTTTCCATCGTCCTGATCTCCTCGTTAAACCTCTCTCCTTGTTCTTTGCTTACTGCACTCAAATTTTCCGGGAACAAATTTAAATGGGAGTGCAAAAAATGTATTTTTAGAGACATGCGACACCCTAGTAATTCATTGATTTTCAACAGTTCATTTATGAGGCTTTTAGAGTCTTTATTTATTTATTTATTTATTTATTTATTTATTTCCATTAAAAAGACTAATAAAAGTATTAATATCGTCAAATTTTCAAAATCTACAAAAGTACTTAAATCTACAAACTACAGATATAAAAGAAAACACTAATGCTGGCATGTTACAATACTAACTAAGGATTTTTCAAAATACTAGCCTAAAAAAATTACAGTAATAACAACAATACCATACAAAAAAAAAAACAGTAATAACAAAAGTATAAGTTCAAATTTACAAAACACAGCGCGACAAACAAATTTTAGAAGTCATTAACATTATAAAAACATTTATCAAAAAGATAGCACAGTAGTGATTTTTTAAACTTTCTGGGTGAATTAATTTCCTTTATATGTTCAGGTAACTTATTAAAAACAGTGCTACAAAAACAAAAAGGACTCTTCCGATAAGCTGAGAGTCTAAAATTAGCTATTGAAATATCACCGCTATTTCTTGTATCATAAGCATGAACAGTTGATACAGCGGGAAATTTATCTCTGTAGCGCTTAACAAACATCGCTGCCTCCATAAACAAAATGGACGGCAAAGTTAAGACCCTCTTACTCACGAAGACTGGCCTGCAGGAGTCCAAGGGGCTCATTGAGAATATCTTTCTGATTATCCTTTTTTGGAGAATAAAAATACGTGTCACCTCGGTTGCCTGACCCCAGTAAAGAATCATATACTTTAGGTGACTGTAAACGAGAGCATAGTAAACATTCAAAAGCTGCTTATTAGACAGAACATTTTTTAAATTCAGTATAGCAAAATAGGCTGAGTTGAGTTTTCCCGCTACATAATCTATATGGTTTAACCACGAGAGCTCACTGTCAACATACAAGCCTAGAAACCGACAATGTGTAACCCTCTCTATCTCAGAGCCCTTCATCTTAAGAGAAAAAGGTGGTACAAGGCGCCTTTTATAAAACACTAGATATTGGGTTTTGGATTCATTAACAATAAGTTTGTTACCCGTACACCAAGTACTGAAGCATTCTATGATTTGGTTGGCCCGTCTGACGAGAGAGTCCACTGAGGAATCCGCGACCAGTATGGACGTGTCATCTGCATACAGAATTAAAGATGCATTTTCTCCTAAAGGAAGAAATTGCTCTAGATCGTTTACAAATAGAAGGAACAACAAGGGAGATAAAACGCTACCCTGGGGAACACCATGTTTTTGTTCCTTAATTTCAGAGGACACTGTACCTATTTTGACCCGAATTCTTCTTTTCTTAAGAAATGAATTTAAGAGATCATTAATACCACCCCTAAAACCTAGACTGTGTAGTTTTCTGACAAGAATTTGACTGTCTATGCAGTCGAAAGCTCGAGTCAGATCAAAAAGCAAGGCAATGGTGTAGAGACCTTTATCTAGGGAGGAGTAAATAAACTGAACAAAGTCATAAGCAGCTGTATTTGTTGAGTGGTCATACAAAAAGCCATGCTGAGCCCTTGATACCAACCTATTGTCAGCCAAGAAACTTCTGAACCTAGTACTCAGTATTTTTTCAAAAATTTTTGAACAAGTTAATAAACCTGTAATGGCTCTATAGTTTTTTATTAGTGCTTTGTCCCCTGTTTTATATAGTGGAATCACTTCACCAACTTTCAATCTCTCTGGAAATGTTCCAGTTTTAAGAAAAAGATTATAAAGAAAGCAAAGGGGATATTTCATTACGTCCCAAAGATATTTAATTGCAAAAACTGGTAAGTCATCATTGCTACAGCAAGCTTTTACATTCTTTAGGTCATTCATTGCTGAAAAAATTTCATCAATAGTTATTTCAGGCATATAAATGGATCTTAGATTAGAGCCATTTATATGCCTTTTATCTTTCTTGTTGCCCAAAAATCCTTTTACTACACGTAGAGAACACGTCCAAGCTGCCAATTTCTTTTTATTTAATTGTTCTTGAAAACGGAGATCATGTAGAAGCTTCCTTATTCGAGGTCCAATAAATATGCCTTCTTTTGATTTTGCATCACTTAGTTGAGGAAATATTTCTCTTGGGTACTGGAAACCACTCCCCTCTTTGTCCATGGCTTTGACAAAGTTTTTTATTAGTCAAAGCCTAATATGGAGAGGCGGTAGCAGCACCTTTTTTGGGTTAACAAGGGGGGCATATTTAAGGTTTGAAGTACTAGGTTCAAAAGATGTTCTTGGAGGCCAATCCTTTTTTACTGTAGTGTTCTTTTGTTGCCCTACTGTCCCACAGACACAAAAAACAGCAATACTCTGTAAAACCCCCTTAAAGTCCTAGCAAGATACCTATGACCTTTAAATCTCCATAGATATCCCACTGATTCTGTACATATTTAACACGATTTGATACGGTTGCTAAGTTGTCATTGGTTTCTTTCACTGTCACTAAATATGGGCTAAAGGAATAGATGGTTTTTTGTTTCCATTATAAAGCAGGACTAGTTTCAGGCTGTATTTCGATAAATCTATAAAAAAAAACCCACTCGCCAGGACCATGTTCCATATTAAGCTCATTTATTAAACCATCAGTATCAACAGACACATGGCGACCCTTCCATTTTAAAAAAACTTAATTATGTTACATTCCGTTTTCGGTAAAGTGAACGACTTGCGTTTTGTCTAACTAGTTCCACTTTTGAAGTCTGAAACCAAGAAGTTCCGATTTTTGTTTTGACAATCCTAGGTCACGTACTAAGTCATTTAATTCATTCTGAATTATTAAGTAAGGTTCACTGGTAATTGGTAAAAATGTTGGGTCACAACTGGTGTTCTCAGGAAGTTGTAGATCAGATTCTAATGAAAAATTAGAATCACTGGGAAACACAATGTCCAGATTTAAAGGCGCTATCGGTACCCGTAGTTCCTGGCAATGAGGAACGGGCCTTAGCGTAGAAGGCAAATTTAAATACTCTATTTTGTCTTTATGCTTTTTTGAAATTCCTTTAGTTTTAGTGATGCAAAAGTAGCAATTACTTACATGGTCAGTAGGTTCTCTCCACACTATAGGAATAGCGAACGGCATACAATTTTTCTTGCGATACATCCACTGCACTAAATTTACGTAACAACTCACACAACAAACATGAGGAGCCCAACTTTTATCTTGATTCCCAATTTGGCACTTTAAATATAAAAAATAGGCTTTGTTGACTTTTTTAGATACAGATCTAGCTTGGGACCTTATAATAAATCGTCTACATATATAACAAAACTAAACGGCTGGATTTTTGCAACATCGACGACTTGAACTTGCCATTTTATATAAAAATCGACTTTAACACTTGACTGTACTGTAAACGAGACAGAAACCAACTAAACTGCAGAAAACAATAAAACTCTTAAAGGTTCGTACAATACTGTGAAAATAATGCCTTTGTGGTCTTGTTGTACTTTTCGGTCCTAAGGCAGGTAAAAATGATTTCAAGGATCGCATTATACAGGGTGATTCATGAGGAAATGTCAATACTTCAGGAACGTAGTCAGGGTCCAAAAATAAACATAAAAGTCTATACAAATATGGGTCCGTAATGCCTTTGTTTCCGAGATGCAGGGTGTTCACCACAGAGCTGACATGTGCTTAGAAGTAAATGGTGAAATTTTAAAAATTATAAAACCTAGCTTATGTTTTGCCTAACATAATGTAAGAACAATAATTTTATTAAAAATTAAAAAACATATTGTTTAATTATCTATTTTGTTTTATTTTTTTAAATTTTGCTATAATAAAATCAGATGCGTCGTAATTTTTTTAAATTTTAATATCTCGAAAACGGTTGCTCATATCAACTTTAAACAAGTATACCTTTTTGACGTAAAAGTGACAAAACAATTATTTAATTTACTTAAAAATAGTATACAGGGCCGATTGTTCAAAATAGTAAAAAGACGTGTAGGTGGCTCCCCCTACAAGTAAGAGCCGTAATGAGATTAGATTCGAATCGTCATACCAAAAAACCCCCGAATACCAATTTTTACTCTAATATTTACATTATGAGAAATTTTATTTAAAAACATAGAAAAATTAAATAAAAATTTTAATACCCTGTATTTTGAAAACGAAGGCCTTGCGGACCCATATTTGTATTGGATTTTATGTTTACTTTTGGACCCTGATTACGTACCTGAAGTATTGACATTCCCTCATGAATCACCCTGTATAAAAGGGAAGCAGGTACTTAAAAATGAGACTTGCTAGGCCATTTCTGGGAAAAAGTGTTTTAATAACTTCCTAAATGACACGCAAAATAAGCATTCTCATCGATGTTGCAAAAATTATGTCGACTTGTGAAGTCAAAAGTGGGATATTTAATAAGACGAACAACATTTCTTTAAATGGAATCAGAATGCTAAAAGATGTGGGAAACACCATTCCCCAGACATAAGAAAAATAGATTCTAAAAACAAAAGTTTTAGAATTCCCCATATTTGATTTAGAGGCACTAGTCTAAATCAAATATGGGAAATTCTAAAACTTTTGTTTTTAGAATATCCCATGCAAGGGGCTTAAGTTTTGAACAGTCTTTGGTAAACACACAGTAAATTAAAATATTTTATGATTAAATAATAATTCCCCTATTATATTTCATTTTAGGATAAAATAAATAAAAAGTTGAGTGTGGGTGTAAATCTGATTTTACCGTATTTCCTTTTCCAAAAAGCGCTTTCTCTAATCGACGGAACTGACAAGAAATTATTGTTGTATTTGATTTTTAACCGCTACACCCGGGCAAATGTGATCTGAACGCTTGGTAATCATTACAAAAACGTATATTTTTGAATGTTACTTGATTTTTAGACGATACTATTTAAATTTAAATTAAAATACACCCGCTGTTGAAAATTTAAATTAAACGACACTGAATCGTGGGAAAAATGTTAATCGAAAAACTTGTTTAGAATAAAAATAATATTATTTTTCAGGGCAAAATTTTCCATTTAAAAGTTGGAATTATTTTTTTTGTCCACATTTTGTATAACGATTTAATTAAAAGAAATAATAGTCAAAAAAAAATAACTACAATTGATTTTGAAAAATTCTTTAAATATTATTTAAAAAAAAACATTTAAATCCAGTTGGATTACTAAAAAACCACAAACCTATAATTATTTTAAAATATGGGGTCACCATAAAGTAAGGGGTATACTTTAAAGTCTTATATAATTTTAAAAAATTAAGATAGTAGGAAAGGGTAAATTGAATCCAGTTGCCTCAATAATTGGATTTTACTGTATCTATGGGAAACAAGACAGTTGTCGTGTCAACTGCTGTCAACAATTGTCAGACGTAATCATCGCAACTTATATAATTATTATCAAAGTAAACTGCACGTAAACGTAAATTCAAACAATTAAAACTTTAATAATATGAATCTACAAACAAGAATTGGTTTAGTACAATTTCATTACAAATGCGGTAGAAGTTACACTGCTGGATTACGAAGATTCCGTACGAAAATGGGTTTGAGAGCAAATTTTAAAGAGCAGGGGCTATAACTGACCTACCGAGATCAGGAAGACCAAGAATGTTCAAGTTGCAGAAGTTCTTTGGGAAAATCAAAACATAGCCAACACTTATCCGCTAGCAATCAGTAGTGTGAATTCGATATCTAAACGACTGCAAATGCCATACACCACGGTTTGGAAAATTTTGGCAAAATTCTAAAAATGTATCCATATAAACTAAAACTGCTGTTTGAAATAAAGATCCCATGGTTGATCTTTCTTTCAGTATTGACTCAGATGGAAATTGAACCCGAATGGCTATCCCGTATTTTATGAACAGATTAGGCTCATTTCTCTTTAAATGGTGGAGTCAATACGCAAGACTCTAGAATATGGTCAACAGATAATCCACATAAAATCGTTCGGGAAGGCCTCATGATAAGATAGTCACCGTTTGGTGCGGTTTTACAGCTAATTTTATCATTGATCCATACTTTTTTAAAGAGGTACAAAATGGAGAGGCCGAATCTGTAGCTGTTATTGGCGAACGATACCTGCAAATGTTACTAGACTATGCCATTCCACGTATACAAAACGAGCACCAAGGAATTGACAATATTATTTTTATGTTGGACGGAGCACCCCCGCCTATTTACCAAGCAGTTGAATTGTTAACTGCTGTTTTTCAACTCTGTTAAAAACGAATTTTGTTAATTCATGGCCTCCAAGATCGCCTGATCTTAACCCAGCGGATTACTGGCTGTGGGGCTATTTAACCAAAAATCAAATTCTGTCAATTTGGAGGAATGATTGGTAATCGTACATCAGCAAAATGGACGACATATCGAACATTTTCGTTAACCACTGTTGGACATATGAAATCCCATTATTTTTAATCGACTTTCTTTACATTTGATGTAAACACAAAGTTTGTTAAAAATACATAATAATCTGAAATATATCCCTACTTTATGATAACCCTGTGTATTGATTATGTTTTCTATTACAATAAAAAAGAAATAAAATAATCCAGTTAATTGAGATTTTTTTTTTTTTTTGATTTGGAATTGTATTTTGACTTTTGCACTATTTAAAATTTTCCTTAGGTAAACCTCCTAGGTAGAATACTTTTGTTTTAGGTTTAAAAAACAGGAAAACCATTAAAAATTTTAAATGGAAAATTGTTTTATACATTAAAGTCTTTCTTATTTTTGTTTGTTATTGGTAAGGTTAATTAACATAAAAGCACCTTGGTTTAACCAGGGTATCCAGAAATAAGTTGTGTGTTATAAAGACATAACCATACAAATGCACATTCTTTTTGAAAAAATATACAAGATGTGAATTCAGAATCTGGGGGTTTTAGGCATACATAATTCAACATTGATGTTGGCATGTTTTGGATAAAATGCGGCATTGTTATATTTCAGCTATAAGTAAATTGAATTGTGAAAATTTGGGACCCACTAAATTTGACCCTTCTAACAATAAAAAATAACGGAAATTTTTTTAGGATAACAAAAGATAACGTTTAGCGCAAAACTGAAATGTGGCAAAAAATAATTTATATATATATATATATATATATATATATATATATATATATATATATATATATATATATATATATATATATATATATATATATATATATATATATATATATATTAATTTTAATGTATTTTCCAATTTACTTTTTAATTCGTGTTTCCGTGCTGGCAGCTTTTAAACCTAAAACATAATAAAGTATTCTACCTAGGAGGTTTACCTAAGGCAATTCTTTAAATAGTGCAAAAGTCAAATAGAGTACAATTCCAAAGCTAAAAAAAATCTCAATTAACTGGATTATTTTATTTTTTAATATTGTAATAGAAAAACATAATCAATATACAGGGTTATCATAAAGTAAGGGATATATTTCAGATTATTATGTATTTTTAACAAACTTTGTAAGTTAACAACAAAATGTGAAAGAAAGTCGATTACTTAAATAATGGGATTTCATATGTCCAACAGTGGTTAACGAAAATGTTCGATATGTCGTCCATTTTGCTGATGTACGATTACCAATCATTCCTCCAAATTGTACACAGCGTTATTTTTGCATTTTGGTTAAGCCCCACAGCCAGTAATCTGCTGGGTTAAGATCCCGGCGATCTTGGAGGCCCCTGAATTAAAAAATGTCTGCTTTCTTTTATATATATATATATATATATATATATATATATATATATATATATATATATATATATATATATATATATATATATATATATATATATATATATATATATATATATATATATATAATTGTGGGGGAAAATCGATTTTGGCAGCCATTTTAAAATCAAATGACACATGATTGAAAAGGGAATTTTGAAGCAAATCCATCCTAAATATATACAGGGTGCTATTTAAAAAATAAAATTTAGGTTTACTTTCGGGTAAACCGGAAGTAAAAATTTGGTTTTATTTAGTCATTAAAAGCGTGTTCTTATGACAGGAGCACCACCTAAATTTCAAAAAGTATTTCTTATAAAAAAAAAAGTTATGGGCTGTTACATGTCCGCTGTTTTACCGGGAATAAAGAAGTCAAGAAAAGAATTATAAAAAAAATTACTTGTACAGGTAATTATAATTGTTGCTTTTAATTAAAAACAGAAAACATAGTTAAAACCCTACCCGCATTATTTAAAGATAAACCTTCAAAAGAAGCACATTGCGGTCCATCAAACCAATAATAGTGGAACTCATTGTCTATCAAGGTCCACCCACAATCTTCTGATTTAAATGTGGTTAAACTTTTTAAATAGGCGTTTTTCCAGATAAAAAATAGTCCTTTTGATCTGTTACATAAGTTATTTTTTGTGGGGAGCATACTTGAAGCATCAAGCCTTTAATCTGCTTTTTACATACTGCTTCAGACTGGTTTTTATAACTAAAGGCCTTATCAAACGGTTTCACTCCTAACATGTTTACATTATTTGTTTTTAAAAAATATATTTTACAAACTAATTCGTCTATGATGAAAAAAAGCAATCATTCATTTTTTTGCATTTAAATGAATAATATATTAAAAAATATAATTGACTCATTAATGATTTATGATATTACAAAATTTATTGTTTAAAGATTAATATAAAGTATTTATAAAATTATGCGGGTAGATTAGAATCAATAAAGAATTGTATTTCTTACGTCAAACTGAAAAATTGGAAAATATATTTTATCAGAGAATTAAAAACTTGTGTTTTATTTATTTTTATTAAGGTATTTGAAAAAAATCAGCTGGTTTTTAATAAATATGGTCTCAATAAATACTTATAAACGCAAGGGACAATCTTAGCTGGAAAACTAAATTAAAAAATATTTTATTCAAAATTTTTATGCAAAGGTCTGTTTGACTGTTAGACAAAATGTTTTATCATATTTTACATTATATTAAAAAACTAAAAATTACTGAATCAAATTGTTATTAATAAATTTTTTGTAGTCATAAAGTCGACAACTTTAATAAGTCAGTCTGGATAATCAAAAAAACAAACAAAACAAAGTTTTTTTCAGTTTTTAAAGAAAGGATTTTAAGAAAATCAGCTGGTTATTAATAAATTCTTCTATAGTCATATTTAAGCAGACATTTTGATTGGCCCTTATTTTCGCGTTTCAATTAAAACTTGTATGCTATTGATTAAAAAAACACTATCTATAAATTTTTATATGTCGTCAAAATGACGTATATGAAAATGCCACAGAATCAAAATAAGTCGCACAGGAAAAAGATGTTAGACTAGACCTAATGAAGCCATATGAGAAGTTTGAAAAAATATATTTCAGCAAAGTTTTTGAACTATTAAGCACCATAGATGTTTTTAAATATTTTTTTAATTTTTGAAATTAAGTCTTAAAGTAATTTTATTTTAAAAAATATTATAAAAAGTAAAAAAGTGACCAAATTGTAAATAATTTTTTTAATAACACAAATTTTTAATTGCAAACTCTCAAAGGTTTTCTTTTTAAAATAAAAGAAATGTGGAAGTGGTGTCTAAAAAGTATGCTTATATTTTTTTACTTTTTACTTTTTATACAAATTAAATATAAAAAAAAACAAAACATGTTACTGAATAAAAATAATTAAAAAATATTAATAATTTCATTTCTTGAAATCCATTAAGTAGTCTTACAATTAGAATAAACAGTAATAAATAAAACGACGAGTTTTTGTTTATATATAAAGACCATTTAATTTTAATAGTAAATGTTGCAGAAACACTTTTTGCAACTTAGAAGCTATTTTTCAATAGCCCAAAGTCAAGTTTCCTTCTAATTCTTAATAAAATATTAGAAATCTAAAAATTTAACAGTAAATCTCCTAAATGAACGTGACAAGCGCTTTATTAAATTCCACACATCGAAACAGACATTTAATTCTCGAAACTACGCTTCCAATCTAAAAATTAGGAAACCAAAGCACCGTCCAAGTATATATTGGACGGTGACCAAAGTAAACCGCCCGTGGCTATGCAACGCGGACACACCGACATGCTTCCGTGAACCGGTAATGCGTGGCAGGTCGACGCAGCCAATGAGAGCTCGGACGTGAAAGGTAGCAAAAGGGGTATGATAGCGTCAAAGAGTACGTCACGCGCGCTTTAAGTAAGTGGACCAATGAAGTGGATGGCATCGAAGGTCGTACGGCGGGTTTCGGAAATGGAAGGCGATAACAGATTCAATGCAGTAAGACCTCTAGTTTCAGAGAAAGAGTTTTTAAAAGTTGTTTTTGTATTTCGGGCGACTTACCGAAATATTCAATTAAATTCCAATAAGACTTTGAGTTTTGTCTGTAAACCATGATCTAAATATTGTTCCTGTATTTTTGGAGAATTACAGACATATTCCATTAAATTTCTCGATGAGAATATCAGATTCTTGTGGCAGTATGAGTTACTGTCTTTTTTTCTGTTTTCGAATTGAATTTAACATTAAGTAAGGTTTAAAAGTAAAGTAAAGTAATTAAAAGAAAAGGATAGGACTAGCCTATAAGTAAAATTGTTGTAAAAAAAGAGGAGCAGTGAATAAAAAAGAAAAAGTGATTGTGAATGGTAGTTTTTTAGAAATTAGCAGAGAGTGAAGGTAATATTTATCCTTATTGATGAGATAGTCAGTCAAGAATTAATACCGGGTGTCCTCAAAACGCTAAATGACTTATAAATTTGATTTTAATTTTTCTCACTTTATAGTCATAAAAAACATTTCCAATCGTGTCGTAACGTATACAAATTCATGCCTCAAAGACTCCGTAAGGTATTTCAATGTTAAACGATAGTCAACTTCATTTCTTGCTGATTTAAAGCAAATTTTTGTAACTTTTTTCGCATATTTTTTGTTAAACTAAGCTTTGTTAAATTATAAACAAAAACTATTGTTTATTAATAATAAGTTATGTTTAAACATTTTAACCTCTTGATAATTGATTAGGGTGATTCTGGAAAAAAAGTAAATTAAAAACCTTTTTCTTGCTGATTTAAAGCAAATTTTTGCCAATTTCTCTAATGAAAATTTGTAACTTTTTTCACATATTTTTTGTTTAACTAAGCTTTGATAAATTGTAAACAGATACTATTGTTTTTAAATAATAGGTTATGTCTAAATCTTTCAACCTCTTGACAATTTATTAGGGCGATTCTGGTAAAAAAGTAAATTAAAAACCTTTTCCTTTCTTTTATGATTTTAAAGTAAATATCAGTAAAGCAAATCAATTATTTTTCAAAGAAATAAATATTAAGTTTAAAAATTCTTAATAGGCCCAATTTATACATCAAAATAATTGTACTGTAATAAACTATAGATACATTGTAAATAAGATTGGTATATTTATTCAATTCGTAGTGTTTTTTTTAGTAATCGTCAATACACAAAGCATTCAAACCTTAATTCGCACCTAATGGGTTTCAGTTCTAATTTAGCCGGTAACAGAGTATATCGGCAATTACTTGTGGTGCTAAGGCGTAAAGAATTACGTTTCTTATACAGTGAACTTGTAGAAAGTAGCTAGTATTAACTTAATTAATTTTCTTTTATTGTAGGTTAAACAGTTATCTCGTATAAACTTAGAGGTACATATTATGCCGAATAAAGATAATTGTAGTGTGATATACCAATTTACACTTTTTTCATCAGGTCGGTTGGTTGTTAGATTTAATTTTTAAAAAAATAGTGCCTATCACTTTTTCTTCTGTAACAATTAATTATTTTATTTTTTACATACTACTTCTACCTACTACTTGCAACCGTAATATTGTCAACTATTTTTAAAAATCGTTGCTACTTTTTGCTTTTAATGCATTAATGACTTTTATTTTATGTCCCCTTTACAGTGGAAATATTTGTGTGGTTTTTTAGGTTTTTTTTTTCTTTAAAATAAATATATTCGAGTTTGATGTACGATATTAATAAGTGATCTTAAAAAAAGGTTATGCGATTTTCGTTAATAGGAAAACGACTAGTTTTTATAGTTAATTTTATTTTCTGGAAATATAAATTTATAGAAACAATTATATAGCTTTTCTTTAGAATAAATATATTTATATAATATTTCTAAAAATTATACTTTGTTTTTATATGTTATTATGAAGAGCTGCTCTTGCAATAATAGTAACAAAAACATGAAAAAATACATATATTATAAAACATTTAATTCTTTATAAAATCGATTTATCTGTAAAATAAAATAATTTTTTTTTAAATAGAAATTACATTTATTTCCAAATATTGGCAACCCATTAAAAGATATTTTAAATCTTGTATAATATATCTTTTTTATGTTTTTTGTTACTTTTATTGCAAAGGCAGACTAGCTCTTTATAATAATATATAAAAAAGCATAGTTTAAAAAAATAATATATAAATATCTTAATTCTGAAAAAAGCCAAATAATTTTTTCTTTAAAATATTTAGTATTCGAAAATAAACAAACTTACGGAAATCGTCTGCTTTTCACACCGAATTGCAATGACTATTATATGGAGATGCCAAAGCATTGTTAAATCTAATACTTTGACTTTATCTAATAAATATTTTTGGCAGGTGCTCTGCTTATAATATATACTCGCGAATTTGGCTTTCGATATACATTGTATTCTCAAATTTACATTTTAGTCCCGATCTATTAATTCGTTGATTATAGAATCTTTCATTTTATGCTCATCGCAATAATAAATTTAGTCACGAACAGTTAAACATTTGTAACGTTTGTTTATAAATATCGGCATTAAAAATATCTTTTGTTATAACTGAATCTTTACACTTTATGGCAAAATAAATAAATATATTATATCAATAAATATGACTTATTAACCGTAAGTTAAATAATTGAGATTCCTAGATTTTTTTTTTAAATATTAGGGACACTGGGTGACAATCAATATTACTCAATCGAATAACTTTTAAACATAATATGATTTATTGGAGTTTAAAAGGCAACCGAAAGCGTATTTTTTATGCTATCTACTTATTTTATTTTTTATAACTTTTTCGGTTTTCTCATAAGTAATTTTAACTGATTTGCCGACTTTATGCAGATGAGATTTTTTATATATAGCTTATTCTATCGCCCACCAACAACACACGGGGTACACGTGTCGTCAAGCATAGCCGTCCTAGATTACAGTAAGGTTAAAATAAGTGATGCGGCTTTTTTAAAATTGATTTTTATAGTAAAATAAAATTTAGTACCTGTACCTACTAAAATTGGTCCCTTATTCCTATAAACGTTAAAAGAATACTACAAGTATATATAAACTTTTTTTCCTATAGGGCTCTTCTTTGGAGATATTGTCTCCCAGAGACCTCCAATGGAATCAATTTTTTTTGACATAATTATTAAACCACCAGCTATATTCCAATTTTATATTAATAAGACGTAATACCAAGTAAGACTTCTTAAAAATTACTATCAAAGAAAGTGTTGTGAATTACTTACAGCTGCAGGGATGGACTAGATGTGACACTTATTCCCCCTTATTTACTGCCCTGTATTGATAAGAATTTTGGACAACGTTTTAAATAAACTTTTAACTATTGACTAAAAATTAAGTACTCTTCATTCTATAATCCCAACGTCACACTAGATTACAACTGTTTTATAGATGCGTACTGTTGCAGAAACACATTTTGTAACCTGAAAGCTATTTTTCTATAGCCACAAGTACGCTAACATTCCTCCTAATTTTTTATAAAATAATAAAAATTTAACTTGAAACAGTAAATTTTCCTTATAATAATGACAACACCACTTTAATAAAATCTAAAACATACCTAGACAGATATTCAATTCTTGAAACCCCTCTTACAATCCAAAAATATCTAAAACAAACAGACCAAGTTGATTTCGAGCGCCACAGCCGCGCTCCAGTATGCCTGCATAACTTTGTGATTACGTAGCGAGACGACGCACCCAATAAGAGCTCGGGCCCTTCGCTCGACGCAAAGGGGTCAGCGGGCGCGGAAAAGGGTAGGAGCGTCGTGCGAGTACATCACGCGCGCCTCAAGTAAATAGACCAATAAAATGGGTCATACGTCCAACCTTGGAGGTCGGCAAGGCGCGACGAATTTCAGTACAGCTATATGGGCCGCTGAGATAATATAGCTGGAAAGATCTCTGATTTTATTACGTTAATAATGTAAAAAAATCTATAGCATGTTCGGGCATATTATAAAAATGTTTCTATTAAAATATTTGATGGAAATGTCAGTTTTCCATGGTAGTTTAATACTACTTTCTCCGTGTTTGCACAAAATAATTGGCTATCACATTTAAATAAATTTCTTTCTCCGATCTTTTTTAGTTAATTTAGCAACTTTTTTTTCACATATTTATGAAGTTAGGCTTCTTATAAATTTATGAACAGCTGGTATTGTCATTTAATAATAAGTTACATTTTAATTTTCCAACCTCTTGACAAATTAATAAAGGCTATTAAAGCTAAGTTAAAGAATAATTTTAAACCTTTCTTCTTTCTTTAATTTTTAAAAGTAAACTAAATTCAAAAAAATTGTCAAGGGAAAAATTTTTACTTTTTGAAAACTGTGTAATTATAAACATTGACTTGAGTTGCTGAGACGCCCCATTGGCGTATCACACAAGAATGTTGTGGTGTAGTAATGCATATACATATTTTATTGTAAATAAAAACTTGTGTACCGTTTTTCTATTCTTAGTGTCCCATTTAGCAATACTCATTCGACAGGGTGTCCAAACCTTACTTTGCACCTATTGGTTTTTCAGTTTTTTTTTTATTCAATAACAGAGTTTGTCGGCAACTACTTATGGTGTAGAGGCGTACCGATTAATGTTTCCACACTAGGTACCCTAAACCGCCGATTTTAGAAACTCCTTATAACCTTTGGTCACTTCCAAGTAAGTTTCATCATCTACGGATATACGAAACGTTTGATAGAAATGCGTCAGAAGGAGGTTTTTTTGTGTTAAATAAAATATATATTCCAACATCTATTTTTTTTTTATTTTTTTTTTAAATAACGCCGAACACAAAGCAAAACAAAAAATCTTAAATTTTCACAGCTGACAGAAATCCATAATATCCATCGTGGTTTAAAGCCAATGGCTTCGTTGAGCATGCGATTGAAATAGCTGACTCATCGGCTGAATAAAAGAACGACACATCTTTCACGATGCACGTTTCCATCGATGAATCTAAAAACGGCTTGATGAAATAGCGATTAGTACGCATGATTATTCGATGAATAAAACAACACGCCTAATGTATTAACATTAAGACTGCGTGAAACATCAACTCTTCGACCTAACAATTCCATTTATAGATAGGATAAAATTGTATATTACCATATACCTTACGAACTAGCAGGAACTTTTTTAAGAAAAAATAGTGAAAATAATATTCGGAGAATTTTGCATGATCTGTTTTTAAATATTCTATTTTGTGGTTTTCTATATACAGGGTATCCGCAAACTATTTAAATTTAATCAACAAAAAATACATTTATTATCACGTTTTATTTTTACTTCATTCTTCTATTATCTCTTTCCAGCAGTATCCATTTATGCTGTTTTAGTTTGACAGTAACATTGAAAAGGCATTAATAAATTTCATGATTTTATACGTTTCGATATGCTTCGCTCAAATAAAGACAAAGTAGAAATTATTTTTTTGTATGGACAAGCTAATCATAAGGCAGCAAGATTGTTTGATTTTTTTCCAGACAACCAGTTTCTTCTAGTGACGTGAGAAGTGTTGGGCAAAAATTTACTTTAACTTTTAGCGTAAAAGACTTGCCAAGATCCAGTCGCCCGTCCGTTAAAAGCGAGAAGCTTCAAATACAAGTTTTGGGTACAATTGCCATTGAACCAAAGCAATCAGTGCGCAACATAGCTGCTTATGTAGGTACCATAGGCAAATTAACAGTGCATGAAATTTTACAAAAGCATAAATATTATCCCTTTAAATTTAATCTTGTACAAGAACTTAGTGAAGATTACTCAGATCGAAGGCTGCAGTTTTGTGAACCTATGGAACATTTAATTGCCATAGAACCAAACTACCTCTATCGGATATGTTTTAGAGGCGAAGCCAGCTTTTTTTAAATGATTTAGTTAATCGACACAATTGTCGATACTGGAGTGATCAAAATCCTCATAAATTGAAAAAGGACATTCACAAAATCCTGAGAAATTAAACGTATGGGCCGGAATTTTCGGTAATACTGTGATTGGTCCTTTTTTTATTAAAGGAAATCTTACCGGACATTTATACTTACAACTTTAAAAGGAAGCTATTACAACTGCAATTGTAGCTACTATTTAGAATTACGCTTTTGACTACGACCCAATTTTTCAGCAGGATGGAGCACCTCCACACTTTCATTTAACTGTAAGACAATACCTAGATGAGAAATTTCCTGGTCGCTGGATTGGGCGTAGAGGGCCTATTGAATGGCCACCCCCATCGCTCCCCTTGACTTCTTTTTTTGGGGTTATGTAAAGGAAAGGGTATTTGCAACAAAACCCCCTGATTCCACCAATACAAGGGTGAAAAACTTGTAAATGCGTAAAGAATTAGAATTTTTTATACGTATGCATTCGTCAAAATTTGCTTTCTCTATATTTACTAACTTCGGAGAGCCCGTACTAAGACTTTTCGGACAACCTGTATCTCTATGATATTATTCTAATAAATTACCTATGATTTTAGTAGTGACCTTAAATGAAAAATTCCGTTTAAAAAGTGGGGGGGACAAACAAGCTCCAAACGTTCAGCAGCTGAATTCAAAAATTTAAATCGACTCCGTCAGAAAAATTTGCAATATCTTCGTTAATATTAAAACAATTTAAACGTTTTTTTTTTTTAATCTGGTATAGCGAATAAAAATAATAACATCTGCGTCTTCCTTCTTGTTTTTAAATTTCTTATGAACGATTTGTTGCAAACATTTTTTTTCTCTTATATTAAAAAAAAATAGTTATTGACACAATAACTGCTAAAAGAATAATGAAATTTTGATTTCTCAATGTATATTTTAAAAATATAAATGAAAAGGTATAAAATAGAATTAAATAAAGGTCTGTATTATATCGACAACAACCGCATTATGACAGTGTAAAAAAGTAACATTTTAAAAAACAAAAAGAATATGTCATAAACAATTTCATATTTTTCAACCAAATTTTCTGAGCTTTGAAGTGAAGCATAAGGCAACTTTTCATGTAAGATAGAAGATTTTTAATGCTGTTTTTAAATGGTTATTACAATTTTTTAATCAATTTTTTAAAGTTTCTTTACGAGTGTTTAAATAAATTGTAATTGAAATTTAACTTCGCAGGTCTTAAATGAAAGCTTTTGCATCTAGTTGACAAAAAAATGAAACAATCTCTGTATAAATACGAATTATAACTGTAGTTAAAAAAAATTAATTTGTGTAGTATCTGTGGTGTGACCTCTTCAAACATGCAAGTTTGTTTACTTGAATTTAAGCAAAAACAAAAGCTTACTAAAATATTACAAAAAAAAACTAAAAGAGTGGTATACAAGGTGTCCAAGATAAGGAGGGCCAGTATGAGGAGATCCGAAACAGTATAAGATTGCGTATTGGGGAGCTCAATAATATACCGTTAAAAATTAAAGTTATATTTCGTACTTCCGAAAATATGGCGAAAAAACTAAAATTTTTGATTTTCGTTTTAATTTTTTTACTCGTTTATTTCAAAATTAATAAAAATTTTAAAAATACATTCTCATTGGAACTTTCTGCCCTTTTTTTTCAAAAATTTCTTTCGACGTTTCGTTTTAGTTAAACCATCATCAACTTTATTTTTTTAAATACGGCTGTGGAATTTTTATTTAATTTTTTTGAACCCCTTATTATCCCAAATACAAAAATGTATAAAACTTAATATTTATAAAACAAATATGAAACGCCTCTATAATATATCATGTGCGTTTCTAGTCTAACCCATTGTCAGTTATGAAAAAAATGTTTATTTAACAGAAAAATATCAAGTGTTATACATCATTGTAATTGGGATTAAAACTGCTTTAACAAAATGCAATAACGAAACGTCGTAAGAAATACTTGACTTCGCCAATAGATGAAGCGCAATAAGTTCCAATGAAAATGTATTTCTAGATTTTTTCTAACTTTTGAAATAAACTCGTAAAAAAATAAATGCGAAAATCGGAAATTCTAGTTTTTTAGTCATATTTCTGGAAGTACAAAATATAACTTTAATAAGCTTCCCAATACGCAACTTTGCCAAATTTAAACTAGCCACCTATCTCTTACCGTTTTGATATCCCCATACTGGCCCTCCTTATTTGGGACACCTTGTATAATGAAACCATAATATTATTATTTTATTATTTTAAGTCTGTAGTGTACCATTGAAACATTCGTATTGACTTGCACATAAGCCACTTTAATATTATAACCGACACTCTTGTAGCCAATTGTTCTAAATTTAATTATATTTGGATACTATTTTTTTAGATTTTGATCCATTACGTTTTATGCACCAATAACTTAAACAGTCTGTCAATAGCTATGTTTACATCGCGAGGATCAATTAGGTCTGTAAACTAAATCGAGAAGTTATTTCTTAGTACTCGAGTATCTTTCCGGCACTGTTACAATCGGTCTTGAAGTGATGCTACCCTTTCTAATAACACTTTTTAGATCTAGTAGTGGTGTGGAAATACATACCGACTAGTTGGTCGGCGACTAAGGTAATATATATATATATATATATATATATATATATATATATATATATATATATATATATATATATATATATATATATATATATATATATATATATATATATATATATATATATATATATATATATATATATATATATATATATATATATATATATATATATATATATATATATATATATATATATATATATATATATATATATATATATATATATATATATATATATATATATATATATATATATATATATATATATATATAAAAATATATATATATATATATATATATATATATATATATATATATATATATATAATATATATATATATATATATATAATAATAATAATAATAATAATATATATATAAAATATATATATATATATATATATATATATATAAATATATATATATATCTATATATATATATATATATATATATATATATATATATATATATATATATATATATATATATATATATATATATATATATAAAACCAAAGGTAGGTCGGAATGGATCGACCCCCAACTCGCTAAGACCAATAAGTCTAACCTCCTTTCTGTTGAAAAGTCTGGAGACGGGTATATGCCCAGTCCGGTCATATGTCACTGCATCAGGACCATGTTAGAAAACAGAAACAAAACCACCCATATGCAGGAGGAGATGATCAGATTTAGGGCCGCCAGGGGGTGCTCGCAGGGAGGGGTTCTATCCCCTTGCTGTGGTCGCTCCTGGTGAATGACCTGCTGGCCATGCTCTCTCTCTTTGAGATCGATCTGCAGGCATATGCAGATGATCTAGTCTTCCTAATTAAAAAACTCTGATGAGATGATTTCGAACATCCTTCAAGAAGTACTAAACACCATACAAAGCTGGTGTCAAAGGGAAAAATTGACAATAAACCCTTAAAAAATGGTTATTATCCCCTTCACCCGAAAGAGAAATCTGGTTAACTTGAGACCACCAACTCGGCAAGGTGAGACAATACAATTTGCGAAAAAAGCAAAATATCTGGGGTTGATCCTAGATAGCACTCTTAGCTGAAATTCGCATCTAGAAAAAGTCACCCGTATGGCTACCCTATCTTTTGGACATGCCGCAGGATCTGTGGCAAATCCTGGGGCATTCAACCAAAACAGATGTACTGGCTATACGTGACAGTCATAAGAACAATGATCATGGCTCTGTGGCATGGTGGCGCAAGGGGCAGCAGCGGCTGACCCAAGCAAAGCTGTCTAGCCTACAGAGACAGGCCTGCCTAATGATCAAGGGCGCGCTGCGCTCGACACCAACGGCGGCCATGGAATCCCTCCTAGGACTGCCTCCTCTGCATATTTACTTGAAGAGAGAGAGGCAAGGTGGGCAACCTACAGACTCTATCAAGCGGTCAGTAACAAACCGCAGGCGTGTCATATGGAGAGCACCAGTCTCCTCAGGAATGTCCTGACCTGTGACAGACTGGGAATGCCCTCAGACATAATGTCTACAGCAACCAATTAAAACCGGCCCTACAGTGTAGTCTACCCACAAAGGGAGGACTGAAGTCGAAAAACGACCGACCTGCTCCGGGCTGACATCTGTTGGTACACCGATGGCTCCAAAACCAAGGATGGTGTTGAAGCTGGAATATATGGACAGAGGCCGAGGGCAGAGTTTTCCTTTAGCCTGGGCACTCTGGCAACCATATTTCAAGCGGAGGTATTTGCTATTGAGATGTGTGCTAGATCGCTGGTTGATCGGCACTGCACACGTAAGACAGTTAAAATATTCTTCGATAGTCAAGCAGCTCTTAAGGCTCTTGAATCCAGCCGAGCCGGTGCAATTCGAAAACCGTCTAGAATTGCAAGGATGCGCTGACCAAACTGGGTCAAAACTATAAGGTTACACTACTGTGGATTCTTGGACACACCGGCATAGAGGGAAATGAATCCGCAGATCTCCTTGCCAAAAGGGGGGCGAAAACAAAATTCACGTGGCCGGAACCGGTCATCGGTATATCTTATGGAACGGCCAAGCAGTTCATATCAGCTTGGACACAAAGAGAAAATCTTCGGTACTGGCATGGTCTTCCGGGTCTTAGACAATCGAAGGCCTTCATAAGCCCACCGAACCAACAATGTACTGTCAAACTACTGCAGCAATCAAGGATACACCTTAAAACTCTAGTGGGACTGTACACGGGACACTGCAGATTAAAATACCATATGCACAAGATCGGCCTAGCGGAAGACGCCGAGTGCCGCATATGCATGGAGGAGGATGAATCGGCAGAACACATACTGTGTTCGTGCCCAGCACTGGCACGACTAAGATTCGCAATCCTCGGCAATGACACCTTGTTGCCGGGGGAGGTGAAAGATCTCTCTCCCAACATCAGATTTATTAGGAGTCTGGATCTGGTGGGAGAAATATAAAAGGGTGTGAGCCATAATAGACCGATCGGTCGCGGTGGAAGGGTGTTATACCCACTCACTTTAAACCTCCTACCTACCTAGTACTCGAGTGTTTACTACCGACCTAATTTGTGGATCAATTTAATTCAGGTTCATCTCTAGTACCAACATGACAGCTTAACATACGATTATAGCCTAACCTAAACCGCTTTTAAATTTCGTTTAATGAAATTATTTATGAACAAAATTGCAGTAAAATGAATTTTAAATTAAAAAAAAAACGTAAAAACAACATTTTGTTAAAGTTATTACTGGAATTCGCTGTTTTTTTTTGCGAATAGTGAACTTTCACTTTGGTCCATTAAAAATGGCCGAGTTAGTTAAATAGGATCAAATTTGAGTAGCAAATTTTAGCACTCATGTGTTTACACCAAAAAATAGACGGGACGTTATTTAGAACTCATACTTAACTTAATACATTAAATAACTTTTTTACTATACGTTCATATGATTATCGTGTGCTATCAACATATCATTTATTTAAACCTCAGCAATTAAAAAATTGTTAACTTAAGCTCAACCCTATAATTTATCAAAATCAAAAAGGGCTAACGTATATTTGCTAATGGCTGGTTCACCAACAATTATTTTAAAAAACCCTTAGCGTTTAGTATCTCTTAAATCTCTTATGTAGCCAATCACATTGCCTGTTTGGCCATTTAATTTCTTTTATTCGGGTTTTCCTAATACACTTTTAATTTATTTTCGACCCCTGAACAATTTTGGTCACTTACACCCCTAAGCCGCAGAATCTGTCAGAATCGAGACCTTCTTTTAGCAAATGTTTGTAAACTCAAACTAAAATATTGTATTTATTTTATATTTATGATTGTTTTAAATTTTTCGACCATAATATGGTTTGGTAAAGTACGCCTATGACTAACATCGTTTCGTAATGCCGGGCACTTACGCTGAGGCATACCGGAGAGGTCGACCTGTGCGTGTATGGGACGATTCGGTACGCAATTTACAATTCCTCTACCATTACAGTCAAGAGGGTGACTGAATTCGAGTAGTTTTGTTTGCAGAATATTATTACATTTTCTAATCTATTACGGTACAGAATTTATCTAGTAATTTATTTCCATATCTTCTCAAATAAATGCACTTTACCCTTGAACCATTTAAAGTTTTTTCAATTTTCTGAATACCGCGTATAAAATTAGTTAAATGTTTTTTTTCAGGAGTAGCCTTTTTTGATAAAATTAAAAATAAAGAAGTTTTTCCTATTCAACACCTTTTCCTTGGACGTACTGGTATGTGTATACAAAAATTTTTGCTACTTTTTAGAGTAAGATTGGGATGGAAACATTTAACATATTTTATACGCGGTGTTCAGAAAATTGAAAAAACTTAAAATGGTACAAGAGTAAAGTGCATTTATTTGCAATGATATGGAAATAAGTTACAAATAAAAGTTGTTCAAACGTAAAAGGTAGTCTCTAGTACCAATTTTCGAAAAAATCGGCCCACTTTTATTTATTTGTGATTAAAATTTCATTATCAATTAACCAATTCCAAATTTTTGTACTAGTAGGCGTTGATGGTGACAAGCTTATTCTAGGGAACAGAGTATTATATTAAAAACATAGGCTTTATTTAGTTAAAATATATAATAAACAAATGACAGTTTAAAACAAAAACATTCATATCTTTTAAAAAGGAAATCTGGATGAGATCAAATCAACAAAAAAGGAAACTAAGTAAATACATTAAATTTAAAAATTAAAGGTCATAATAACGGATATAAATAGTCTGTAAAAAAGATAATTCGATAACAACCTTCCTTTAATTCTGTTTCGCTACTGCCTCACCGTTTCTCCTGCTTTTAAAAATAGACGTTTTGATGGAAAGGACTTTGCAGTTACAGATAAGAACTTTGGTGCAATTATGGCTAGAGTTGAATAAATATGAGTATTTATCTGCCACCAGCTAATGGGATTAATCCTATGGACTTAACTGGAGTTTATAAGTAGACTGAAAGTTTTGAAGGATTAATGGTTGACGATTTTTTTTCCATTTTCTGAAACAGGTTTGCGTAATTTCTTTATAATTCAAATGTGTCCTTACTACCTAAAAATAATTATAGAACAATAGAAGATAAGGCTCAAATTGCGTTTGCGGCGTTTATATCATAGCGTACCGCCAATCACCAAAGTTTCGCCAAGAGGCAGCGACCGGTTAACTTTTAAGCGGCTGGAAATGCCATAAGAGAAATAAAATATATTCACGTCAAGCGACTCCTTTTTTTTTGTCGCATCTATCTTTTATATTTTAAATTTCTGCTATTAACTGAAAAAAATATATATTGTATATGCATGTCGCAAATATCAAGTTTTATACTTTTTTCACATTTAACTCTTTAGTTTAGATTTTTTAAATTTACCTAATATTTATGTACAGAGTTTTTTCGTATATTTTGGAGCACCACCAAAGCTTTTATATTAACAGTAAAAAGAAACTTTAAATTACAAGTGTTAAAGTATTTTTACTGAACTATGAAAATTTGTCTTCAGATAAAACAAAAAACATCGGAAATGTGTTTAAAAATATCAGGTTTGGTTTTTTTTTAATGGAACACCATGTATATTATTATTTTTTGGCTTCCTGAATTTACTCTGATTTCAAAAGTATTATAAAAAAACTTTATAAATATTAAATATATATATATATATATATATATATATATATATATATATATATATATATATATATATATATATATATATATATATATATATATATATATATATATATATATATATATATATATATATATATATATATATATATATATATATATATATATAATATATATATATATATATATATACAGTGCGAACGTAAAGGTTGGAATAAATTCATTTAAAATTCAAGGGTACGTTTAACTGAAAACGCTCGGACACGTCGAATTTTGTTTTTAGCTGTCGGTTTTTTTAATATAAATTTATGTATACAGGGTGGCCCAAAAAATAAGTTACGGTCATTAACTTAATTTTTTAAATGTAAACACCTATTTTTTATTTTAGATTTAGGTTCCACATCAAAATCTAAGTACATTTCATGTATCATGCCCTATACCTAAACTCGACCGTTGACGATTGAACACAATAAAAGGCTATTTTTGGAAGATTTATTTTATATCAAGCAAACCTATCAGTTAGTCTGTGAAATTTATAATGCCAAGTATCCTGATAGGCCACGTTTATCTCAAAGTACTGTCAGTAAAATAGAAAAGAAATATCGGGATTTGGGTCATGTCAGGGATAATTATACGAAAGGTCGGTCAAGTATATCAGAAGAGAAGCAGCTAAATGTTTTGCTGGCAGTTGAAGAAGATTGCCATAAAGCGACTCGCAATATTGCGTTAGAAAATCAGATGTCCCAGACATCCGTCGTTAAGTATTTAGGGTATAAATAAATGGCACCCTTACAAAGTCCAATTGGTTCATGAACTAAATGAAGATGACCCAGATAGGCGTTTAGAATTTTGTGAGAGACTTATGGACTTGTGCCATGATAATCCACAGTTTTCAAAAAAAATGTATTTTCTGATGAGGCAACGTTTTGTCTTCATGGTAGTGTAAACCGGCAAAACTGCCGATATTGGGCTACTGAAAATCCGCACTGGATGATGGAGTGCCACAGCCAAGTCCCTCAAAAGTAAATGTTTGGGCTGGGGTGATTCGAAAACAGGGTTATAGGGCCCTTTTTCTTTGAAGGAAACTTGAATGGTGAGAGATATTTAGAGTTTTTAGAAAATGATTTGGTTCCATGCCTTGCCACTTTATACCCCGATCCAGAAGACCCGGATATACCAGATAATTCCTTATGGTATCAGCAAGATGGAGCTCCAGCCCATTACACTCGTCCCGTGCGCCAGTACCTGGATACCGTTGTCCCTGGACGTTGGATTAGTCGGAGGTGCAATTGAATGGCCGGCCAGATCGCCGGATTTGACCCTTTAGATTTTTTTTGTGGGGGTATCTTAAGTCCAAAGTTTATGTTAATCGGCCAAACAACATCGCAGAATTAAAAATTAGAATAACGGACGAAATAAGATTGATAGAACCTTCTGTTATCGATAACGTTTTACAAGAATTTCAGCATCGACTGGGATATTGCCAAGAGGTTCGTGGCGGTCATTTTCAACACTTAATAAATTAATTAAAATATTTTTATGCACTCTTGTTTCATGGAAATAAATCTTCCAAAAATAGCCTTTTATTGTGTTCAATCGTCAACGGTCGAGTTTAGGTATAGGGCATGATACATGAAAAAAACGAAGTTCTTTTGTTCTTGAGTTAGATACTGAACGGGAAGGATACAATATGGTTTGATACCAAATTTTTTCAGAGTTCTTTGAACTGTTTCATAACTGACCCTTTGGAGCTCTAGGCCATACCTTACTTCTCGTACTGCCTGCGGAATAGAACTCATCGGATTTATCCTAAAATATTGAACAATTGCTCGATTTCTTATGTTTTGTCTTCTTATATTTTTTCGCCTATCTTATAATGTTTTTGGAAATTGTCTCGAAAGTTGCCTCCTCTCCGATTTTGACCAAATTTGGTATACGGGGGTTTTTTGAGGCGCTGATTACGAATCTGAAAAAATATTTTTTCGGCAACGTTTCGTTTTCGAGATATTCATCATCAAAATTGAAAATCAAACTAACCTTATTTACACTATTCCTCCTTCTTTTTGCACAGAATTCTTGATTTTTACACTAAATTGGCACATAATATTTTAAAAACACCTTTTAAAAACTTGTTTTTATATCTATTTTACACCTTTTTTCCATTTAATTGCAAACCTCCACTTTCACACGTCGGATCGTGGCTGCAACCATGTATACACTAGAGAATCATGGCTGCCCCCTTAAAAATCAAGCTTCGCAATTTAATGGAAAAAGGAAATAAATAAAAAAATAAGGTTTTAAAGGGTGTGGGGAAATATAGTGAAAATAAGGTTAGTTTGATTTTCAACTTTGATGATGAATATCTCGAAAACGAAACGTTACCGAAAAATATTTTTCAGATTCGTAATCAGCCCCCAAAACCCGTATAACAAATTCAAAATCAAAATCGGAGAAGCAACTTTTTAGACAATTATCATGTTTTTGTTTCTTCAAATAGAGTCTTAATTCTTAGAATTGTATCCACTAAAATGCGTCTCTGGAAACTCTCGAAAAATCTTCTTTGCGTTTCTCCGCTTTTGTAATATAATTTTACAATGTGAATAAATATTTCATTTTTTAATGTTATTTAGTCCTAATTCATGAAAAATATAAACAACTTTTAAACTTAATTTTTTTAGTTGTCTGAATGACACTAGCGTTAAAGAGTGAACAGGTATCCGTATCAATATTTTAGGTGTTAATGATACGGTAGAAGAACATTTTTTCGATTTAAACGTGCAAAAAATGGACCATTTTGAATTAAAAAAAATATCATTTTAGATCAAAAGATATACGAGAAATCGGATAATCACATAAAAAATATGGCATTCCATTTAAAAAAATATCAAAATGACCCCTAGCAGTTTTATTTGGTGTTCAATTATTTTACATTAATCATTTTCGGATTCGGAGGGAAAAATTATATATGATGGCTATTTCACTTTTTTTATAAAAGTACAGGTAGAGTCAAAAAAGCGGCCTGACGTCCTCATTGGATACCCCTGTACAATGACCGATTTTTGTTATTTATTGCGTTTATGTAAATAATCGTTGTTGTTATTGATCATTTCTGGGTAGGGCTATACCGGGTGGCATATTTATATCGAGCGTCAGCTATTGCATGGCAAGTGGAGCCGAACTCCTCGCATTTATCGAGCGTTCAAGATTACAAGCTCCCTGCGATAGTGCACGCTCGTTATGAGGGAATCTACGCATTTAACATGACTAATTTTGTACATCCTACGATCGTATAAAGTTTTGTCGAGTTTTAAAAAATAGGTTCTAGAGCGGTTTAAAACAATGCAATACTTCAAATCGATTCAACAAAACGGCTCGGCTTTAAAACATTTCAACAATAAGCTGTGTGATTGTTTTAAACTGTTTCAGAACCATCCTTTATTCAAACATAAATAAAGCTAATAATAAAGAACATATTTATTACTGATATTTAAATAAATACATAATATTAGGTATATAAACAATAATCATTTTGCAAATTTGTTTCCCCCTAGCCCTACATTATTTTCAACACACATTTTTAATGAATGTGGTGCCTTCGTCTTTTGCACTGATACTCCTTTAACTTTTCTTCCGGCTTGAATTTTTTTTCTTCCTTTAATTAGTACTTTTCTTCTTGACACAGAAGTTGGCTGTATTGGTATTTTCTTTCCTTTTCTGGCTGAAGAATGAACTTTTGACGAGGTTGTCCCATAATTTCGAAAAGAAGTGATTAGGCCAGTCATAAGTATAGAAGGGTTTTTTATATTTCTGTTATATTGCTTATAATACGGTCTACGCTGACGAGAAGCCATTAGGATCATCTCGCAAATTTTCCGGACATCGGTATCTAATTTATTAATGAAAGTGTCCCATTTTCTTCAATGCTTTCTAAATCTGCTTGGGTACAGGTCAATTTTCATCGTTATGTCCAGAAAACTGAACATTTTGCTCCCCCAAATTAATGTCAACATGGTTACTTTTTTCTTTTACGTCTCCAGTTTTTAATTTTTTATGTTTGTTAATTTCCTTGGCACCTTGATCCAGCTGTAAAGGTAATAACAGATGTTCTGCAGGTTCTACTCCTGTTGCAATTTTATAAATAATTCTTCTACTTTCTTCTGATAAAACGTTACAAGCATTGGTTATATTGTAATATTTAATAATAGCAGACTGGTGTTTGCATATTTTACCTGTAACTCCTTGAGGGCAAGTACATATATTGGGTTCATATCAACAAAATATATCATTGAGCTATCTCTTGAACTTTTAACTTGATATTCATTTCTTTTCATTCAGATATTTGATCAGGCAAAACATCTTTTTCGTTTGGAGATAATCTATTTATTGCACTCCTGTTTAATTTATTCATGACTAAATCTAATAGTCTTTATTTTAGTATGCTTCAAAACTGGTAACAACAAAGTTAAGTTATAAGCCTTAGTTCTTTCGAGAGAAATATCTTTGAATAGCTGGAACATGACCTCCAATATAGTTATTTGTCTCGGAGCCTCTGATCATTAGATGCTGTCTAAAAATAGACACCAAGATTCTAAACTATTAGTAATCATATTTTGTATATAGTTTTGTACAGAGGATATTTAGTATACATAGCAGAGTTATAAAATTGTTCTATGTGTTCCTCCATTTCATCTTTCTTTTTGGATAATAAAATATTTCTAAACAAATGGTATAATATCTGCCTATCTGCCTTTTCAATTTTATTTTTTGCCAAGCTTAACCTTTTGCACACTGCTTTTAATACATGAAATGTGCATAAAAGTAGAACAGACTTTGGCCATTGCTTTTTTAATACATTGCGCTCCACCATATTATCATCTGTCACTATTACTTTTGGAGAGATTTTTGTAGGAAAAATGTCCCATAAATTTTGCGCGGCAACTTCGAATACTTCACTCTTTTGAGAACTAGTTATGGTACATCTGAGAGGAATTCCCCCAGCTGGAGACTGTGTGGCAAAAAAATATAATTTGTGATTTTGCACATCACGGTTACTAGTGGCGTCGACAAATAACATTTCAGACGATTGTCTTAGCTCACATGTAGCACGTTGCATAATAGGTGTGCATAAGGAAATGGTGTAATGCTCACCTACATGGCCTATTTTATACAATACACCATTTGATTTACTTAAATTATCTTCTAACTGAAGAAACATTTGTTTCCCAGATCTGTCACCGTAATGCTTTTTAAAATTGGTGTTCCAAAGATTCGAAAAGTCGGATTTCTTGGGGAAATAGTATCGATCAGCTACATAATTCTCGTACTGGTCACCAAACTCTTTCATTTTTTGTAAACAAAAAGTATTGTAGGCCAAACCACAGAATGTCCCTTTTCAAATAGGTTTAAAATATCCTGCTTGGTTTTTCTCCTATAGACCTTTTAATTAGGGCACAGCACTATCTATGGTGTGATTATGATCGTTTGTAAAGGTTATCACACAGGGCCAATCCGAAATCAAATCATCCTTTTCTTTAGCTCTTGTTTTTTGTTGAGGTTGTTTTTTTATTACAATTTTTACTCAGCTGGACAATCTAAATTTTTAGAGAAATGTGCGTTTTGCCTTTGAAGATTTGCTTTGTTTATTTTAGTTTTAAATTGGCAATAGTATATTCGTTTAAATATATATTTCTTTGATTTTAACGCAGGAGTAATTATTGTGCATGTAATATACCATGTATTTCTTGTACATATTTGCAAATCCTCAACCCATTTCTGAAAAAAAAATTGTAAGTTTCCCTTTAAGGAACTTAAATTTTACTCCCCCCCTCCACGAGAGTTTAGTATCCTTGTCCCTCTTTTTCATTTTACTTCCAGATTTGAAGAGATTCTCAGGTCACAAAATCAATAATATGCATATCGCACTTATTCGAAAAAATCATTTTATATTTAATCCTATTTATAAAGCCTGGAATAGCAAGGAACCTCGCTTACCATTATCTAAATGAGCAGTTACTACAAAAGTTGCTTATTCAACAAGTTGGCAGTTACTATTTTTAAAAAGTATGCAATATTTGTGTAGAATAATATTTAACTCACCTGTATTTCATCCATGCTTTGAAACTTTGTTCGAACTGTACTATCACAAACGTTGTAATATAAATAATTATTGGGTAGATTCATATTTATTACTTCTTTGAAACAATAACGTGTAACGTGTGACAGGAAATTATTACTTTTAACGAGCATCAAAGGAATGCACTATGGATGCAGATTCTAATGCGATAAAGAGCGCTCGATCCAGATCATTACTCGACAACTTTCGGGTTCTTTCGTCCCTGCGATAATTTACGCTCGTTATGAATATGCTACCGGGTGATGTCTAAGCAGGTAAACAGTAAAATAAATTTCCAAAAGCGCACAGACCTTAGCAGGTACCCCTTTTTAAAAACCCAAAAGCGCACAGAATTTATTCAGCCTTTAGGGCATAATTTTATTTTTTCTACTATTTTAGTTAGGAAGAGTAGGTATTTTAAAAGCGGTTGGGGCAAAAAGGCGTTTGGTACTGTTAGTAGCACTTGGGTATTGTTAAATAGTTTGTATAATCAACAAATGAAACAAACCGATTAAAATTTGACAGACACAATAGAACAGACGATTTTTGGTTAGGGTGAGTAGTTATTTTAGGAGCTTTTGGGGCAACAAGTAATTTGGTACTGTAGGTTATCACTTGGTTATAGTTAAATCGTTTGTATAACAATCAAATAAAACAAACCGCTTGATACTCGACAGTCAGTTTTCGTAAGTGTTAAATACTTTTGGTTATAGGTTAATTTTTAAACCTTAGACAAAAATACCCTCTTTTTAAAATTCAAAGCTTATGACGACAACAAAGGCGATTTTGAAAGTT
>JAHBCN010001636.1:57500-111223 GCA_019359885.1 Listronotus oregonensis | reverse complement strand
AAAATGGGATATTTTAAAATCTTAAGAAATTGAAAACTTTCTTTAACTTAAGCGGAGCTGTTTATTTAAGCTTTTGGGACTTTAAACTGAAACGTCATGTAAATTAATATTAAAATAAACACTTAGTCAAATAAAATATTTGTTTGCAATATAAATTAACCGTAGAGGGGAAAAGTAATCAAAAAACTACATTCTGCTGTATTTCTGGAATTCTTTCTGTTTTCAGGATGGAAAAACTATTTTCTAGTAATTTGGGCATGCAAATTTTTACGATTGGGTACATAATAACCAATGACCGATTTGCGGGCGGTTCTTTACTTTAGACAGATATTTCGTTGGGTAAGAGAGGTGACCTAGTTAGTTATTGACCTGTTGGCATTGCGAGGCGGGGCATGCAGTTTCGCAGTTTCAAGCCTATTTCTGCTGCAGGCCTTCCAAAATGAAGTTCTGGTTACCTTGACCTAACTTTAACAAATATATAACAATATAAAACTGCCCAAATTATATTAGTGCAGTAATTATCTTGTTATTGTTAAACATAATACAACGTATTTAAAAAATGTAGTTTATGCAACTTTACACAGAAGCTTTTTGTAGCATTTTTTCCTTCCAAATTTAGTCTTGGCTTTCAGAACTGGATAGTATGGTATATATTTAACTATAAAAATTGGTTAAAACCAAGCTGCTTTTTTTGCCAATTATTGTATTTAAACTATTTGTTTTTATATATATTTTTTAAGAAAATTAGTTAAAAAGTTCTTTATGCTGGCCGTTTTTACTAGGGTTAGAAAAAAATAAACAATTCAACTTATTTTAAAATTTAAGATGGATACGCTAACGTAATTTTATTATTGGGATTTGCCAAAGAAGTAATTTAAAAATTAAATCGATAAATGTCAGCATGTCGTGTAGTATTTTTTTTAAAGGTTGTTTTTAAAATTAACATTGCTATATTAAAAACGTTATACTTGGTACCTTGCATTAATAATAATTAAACAATTTAAATAAAAATAAGAGAACAGGCCAACAATGCACTTGATATTAGGCGTTTAAACTGTTTTGCTATCTAAAATTGTCCATAAAATCCATAATATCCATAATCCATAATGTAGTTCACTGGCCAGACACAGTGATTAAAAATTAGGGAAGTGTAGCAGCTCAAATATTCTATCATTAGGTAGTGGACAGTTATATTCCATTTAACTTTATAGATTGATTTTTATTTTATTTTTAATTGCTGTAAATAAAAAATTAAGACCGAAAAGAAACTAGGATCTAGGTACGCAGTAGATGTCCTAATTTTATAGTACATAAAAACAAATAATGAAAAAAAAGTCTAGAGTGGTTAGTTAACTCGATAAAAAAAGGTTTCGTTGAGAAATTTTATCAACCAAATAACAGATAAGTTTTCGAAGTTTTAAAGGTTTAAGCTATAATTCTAGCCTATTATCTTTAAAAAATATATAAGGGAACTGTCAGAGAGAAGAAGGTATTAAAAAAATACACGGTGTCGAAAAGTATTTTACACAACCTTTTATTGCTGTAAAAGATATCCTTAAGCCAAAAGTAAGAAAATGTTAAACCCTTAAACCGTATTTATTTTAAAAACTGCACCAGGTTACCACCGATACAGTATACCTACCTGGAGTTTCAAAAGAAGTGTTGTATATAAAAAATACAACTTTTTGGCTTTACTTTTAGCCACAACTTGTATAATTTAAAATCAACGTCCTTTTTAATTATATTTTACTTTAAGGAGGGAAATAGGTGTAGAGCGGCGTATTTTAGTGATTTTCAGTATTTTTAAATTCATATATATATATATATATATATATATATATATATATATATATATATATATATATATATATATATATATATATATATATATATATATATATATATATATATATATATATATATATATATATATATATCACATGTAAGTAGATATCCGGCTAGAACGCGTTTAAAGATAAATGAAAAAAATTATGGCAGTAATCAATTATTTTAAACAACCTACTAATTAATCAGCTAATACTTTTTAAAATTTTTATCCAAGGTCTCTATAACAATGAAAGAACATCTTGCTAACGTGCTGACTATTATACCTGTTCCGCTGTTCCGTGCTCAATGCCACGCGCTCCGAACGTTCGACCGAGGGACACTCACTCAAACGCTTATAACTTCTAAACGGCATGGAATTTCTTTTAGATACTTTCAGATAATATTTTTAAATAGTTTCACAACCGATTTATGAAACAAATAAAAATTGTTCGAACCATTACACCCAGGTATATCCCCCTTATATAAAAATCAAAATGCATAATTTAAAATCTGAATATGCCTGAAGAGGTTTAGTAACCATTTATGTTAAAAAAACTAAAAATATCAAAAAATAATATTTTGTTAATAACAACTTACTACTTATTTGAATAAGTAGAAATTTCTCTTACAGAAACTGTTTTTCACAAAACCACATTTTCTAACCTGGGTATGAATATGTTCGTGACGGGTGTAAAATTACACTGATGCTGTATACTGGTATATTACAATGTCTTGTGCTTGACGTTGCCATAAAATATCAAAGTTTCTGTTTGAGACCTTAGATTGAAAACAAAAAATGATTAGCAAAAACATTAACAAACTATTATTTACACTTTAAAATACAAATAATCTTTTAGGTAATAATAAGTCCAGAAAACTACTTCTTAAGCAATAATACTTTAAACAGCTACTGCTTGATACAAAAACTTGGCGAATTAAAATTAAAAAAATTGTCTAAATCTGAATTTACCAAAATAAACGAATATTTTTACGATATAAATAAAGCAAAAGTCTAATTTACTACTTAAATTACATACAAACACTATTTTTTCCTTCTAAAAATCTTAATTTAATTTAAATAAGATAGCACGAAATACTAATTAATATTTGACACAAATTCTTTGTTTTTTTAAATAAAATTTTAGTTAGAAAATTAAATAACATATTAATTTACTCCTTCAAAAAATGTTGTCTAACAGAACAGGCTATATTTGGTTGGACATAAAAAAAATTTTCTATAACCGTCATAATTTTATTTGTCACCGATGTTTAACACAAGATTTTTCTTTTTAAAATGGATCAATGTCTTACGGGGAACAATGAGAGTTCATGTATATAATCATAGATAAGATTATTTACCTTGAATACTTTTTTAACTAAACTGACAAGAAAAACATTATCTACTTAAATAAAAAAATACTGTCTAGAGTAACAAATTTTTTAAATGGGCTACAACTTGTGGCTTTCCATAGCGTAAAAAAATTAACTAGGTTAGATTATATCTTGTTCAAATATCCCTACCAGACGTACCATATTCAATACGAAAAGATGCAAAGCTAAGCTATTTGCCGAATCTGTACGGTTTAGTAATTTTTGTAAAATTTATTAATTAAATACATTATTATTTATATTGGTGAAAGAGGCAAAAAATTACATAAGTAAGGTCTTAAAGAAATAATGGAAGTTTTTGAAGATAAGCAAAAATGTATTTTATAAGACTTTAAATATAACCTCTAGTAAACTTGGAAAGACAGTGATTTTAAACAAGTCATATAAGAAAAACTTAAATTTTTAATAATACATTTAGATATACTCCTAATAAAAATATATTCCACAAAAGCTTATAGTCCGGGAGGCCACCGCAAAAAACCAAGCCAATAAAAGATACTCATAAAACATTTTTTATATTACTATAAACTATAGTTAATTTAAAGCCACACTGCTGCCTTAGCTCAGCGGGTTCAAATTGTTTTTTTTACCCTAAAAAATCGTAAAAAATCGGTTTTTTAATATAACTTAAAACCTATTAATTTTAGGAAAATAAGGTATATAACCAAAAGTAATGGTCTAAAATACCTACGTCATTTTTATATATAAAATTTTCCGTAGCCCTTTTAGTTTTTGAGATATTAACGATTTAAATTTAAAATAAAAACCCGAATATCTCAAAAACTAAGCTCTATAAAAAAGGTTACACATATACACATTTTTATTAACATAAGTAAGTATACTAGCTCCGATCTATCTAAAAATTAATTCAAAATGTTTTATTTATTAAATGAAACAAACTAATACACATGTGCCTCGAGGCAATGGAGGATAACCTGATTGCAGGGATATTTTATTTAGTTCTTTTTTGGTCCAATAACTGTACCCATTCTGATCCACCTAAAACTTCAACTTAAATGAGATTTAAACTTAATTTTATTGAAAATTAAAATAATAAGTGCCTCCTCTATCTGCGTGTTATATACCTGGTAGGACGCTTACATATTGATCGATCTTCTATGCTACTATGTGTATAGCTCATCGTTTAAATATTTTTAATATCGATTTAAATAATAATAATAACAATTTATAAAGACAGTTACATGTTTAGAATAATTTTAAAAAATTTTAATCATATCTTTAACATAAAAAAATTTTTGGATAGTATATTATATATTTTTTTTTAGTTGAATTATTGTTTAAACTTTAATTTGATTAAATTTTAAACTGGTAAATAATATAGGTTAATACAATAATTTAAATAAGAATTGCTGTAAGCCTAGAAGAAGTAGATAGCTTAATAAGAGAAATGTTTTAAAATTTTAATGCTAAATAAACTATAAAAAATTTTTTTGATGTTTAAAATATGTTTTGGTACAAACTTATTTTTCCAGCTACTTAAGGTATTTCTAGTAAATAAAAACATTGGGATATACTAGACAAGCTTTTGGCTGTCCCTATAGTGCTTAACTATTTTATCTATTCTTTACATTTTTTGTGTAATATTTATTTTATTTAAAAATCTTTAGGATTACTTGTTGTTGTCTTTCTTTTTTTTGCTGTTATTTTTTTAATTTATGGTATTACACTTGACGTATTAGGATTATTTAACCTATCACTAATACATTTTCGTCGATATGTATACTAGTGTTTTTGCCAAACTAGGAGATATTCCAGAGTTAACCAAGATATGACACCGTAAGTTTTTAAATAGATTAGTGCTTACAGCATTAAATATTTAAAAAATAACATTGGTTTTTTTTGCAAAAAACATTTTATTGCACAATCTGTGCACATTTTCCAAATAACAATATTGACTTTGGTAAGCACACATAAAATATCATTTCACCAATCTAAAGTGATGAGTTATCTTAAGTGTTTTTTTTTAATTTTTATAACAGCTTACAAAAGCTTATATAAATTTTAAACTGAGTTTTTAGATCTTTAACCTATTTTTTATTGATTTTGTCAATGTCATCGAAGTAATAACACAAAGATATATTACATTTCATAGCACCTTTTAGACAACGCAGTAGTACCACCATAAAAGATATACAAATAACTGCTAGTTCTGAACTACCCTCCTCCCCTTCATTAATATCTAGTTAATGTCATTCAAAGGACTAAAAATACCAATATTTTTGTTTTATTTATTTATTTCCATAAACATAATATAGAGAAAAAGCAAAACAAAAAACAAACAAATTAACCAAGCAAAGAAGAGCTGGCAAAAATAAATATAAATATAATTAATTTAAAATACAACAAAAAAGGAAATTCTAAGTGCTTACAAAGAAGTTAATTTTTTCATTTAAATTTAAAAATATAAGCATGCTTGTTTTTTTCAATTTATTCTATTTCGATGTTCTGTAATTATTTTTTTCGCCTTTGAAAAAAGTCGTTTACGTTTTATTGAATCTAGAATTCTATAGCATTGGATTATTTAGAAAGAATAGATGTAAATTTGATAATAAATGAATTTGCTCAAACTAAAGCCAGAAAGAAATTTATTTTTTAATACATCAATTCAATTTATGATAGAAAAATTTATAATTAGTATAGTTACATGTGGATGTTTTTTTGTTAAAAATATTTTTTGATGTTTAATACAATATTTTTATTATTATAAACTCTTTTATTTTATTTTTATTATGTATTATATTGTTTTGCAAATTAAATTAAATTTATTAACATAAGAAAAAAAAATAATATATTGCTATTTCTTTTTTATTTCCTATCATTAAAAATTATTAGGGATTGCCATCATTATTCTTGTTATTCTTAGACTTCATTTAACCAAATAATTTTGTTTATAACTGCAATAAGGTATTAAAAAACATATATAAAAATTTCAATGCCCAGATCCTAGGGCGCTCATTGGTTTATAGCCAAGGGCGCCAAAATTGATAAGAACGACCCTAAAGTGACCTATATTGCCCCTACTACGACCTTTCAGAGTTCCATTAAACTTTCAAAAACACATTTATTTAAAGTCGATGAATTTGGAAAAGTTTTAAAAAAGATATATTCAAAATGTGAATGTTGTAGGAAACTATTTTTAAGCAAATCCATATCCTATTAACTTGTAATTAAAATATTTTAATTAAATGCTATGGCAACCAAAATTTAAGAAAAATAATATCCTTTAAAAAATACTTTAATTTTGCAATTTGATTTTTTTAACGAAAAATGGCATTTTTGATGTATAACCTGTACATTATACATAGCGTAACTTAAAAACAACTTTAAAGCTTCTAGTAACAAGGCTTTTGGCAGGTGCGAAGTAAAGGGGCTGCGGTAAGCCACAATGTCCTGCTTTCAACCTAAATGTGCGGTAACTGAATAAGAGGTGGCGCAGACACCAAAATATCGGGGCCGGACGTATTACAAAAGCCTTTGAGGGTAGTGAGACCATGGCAACGCCATGTCGTACATTCAAAATGAAACAGAATTATTGCCTGTAATGTTTACCAGAGGCGTATTTGAAAAAAAGTTTTGTTTGGTACTTAAATCTATATATAAAAGCGAAAGATGCTTTTCTTATGTTACTATGGACTATTGGGGCCCCCCGCCATGCGGGGGGCCCCAATATAAGTGATTTTAAAAAAATTCAACCAGAACTTAATGACAATATAATAAAAGAAACCATTAGATAAGATAGCCAAAATAGTTTTAATTCGCTTAAAATTGCAACCCCGCTGAATGCTTTTTTAGAATGACTACAGACAACACTGCGTTGTGCGATGCATTAGCCGACAGTCGTAGGAATCCGCAAACTTTTCCAAACATCAATGTTGTCTTTAAATGATACATCGAATACAGACAATCGATATTGTAAAAAAAGTCGAACAGAAAATATCAAAATTTACAAACATCGATATTTTTACAAAAATGTAATAAATCGACATTAAAACAATAAAAAAAAACTATATTTTTTCTTTGTCTTAATTAATAAATTTTCATATAATATATACAAATATAATTTATCCGAGATTAAAAATATGCCGAAAGTGTAACTTTTACAATTAGTTAAAAGTTAATAGAAGAGCCATTATCTAATATTACTGCTATATCTAAATATTCTAATGAAATTATTAGGTAATTAAGTATATGTACACTAAATAGGTGCAATGAAAAGTGTTGAAAATTTGAAACAGAAAATCGAAACCCAAAAATCAATGTTGTCAAAACATCGAGATATCGATACATCGTAAGCATCCCGAGTCCGCAATGCACACAAACATAGTTTTTTTACTTTTGTTTTTTTTTCAAGTTATAGTTGGGTTGGTCTTATTTTGGGTTCCGATCTGTATTTAATTTAAAAAATAAATTAATAAAAATGTAATAGGATGTAATGGATAAATACTACCAGCAAATCTTTACAAGACGTGCAGTCTAATTTTCTTCATGGTGCAAATCTTTACAAATCCCTTTTCGATTTTATAAAAGACGTAAGAGACCAATTTAAAAATATTGAGAAAGAAGCCAATTTAATTAACAGAAAACAGAATTTATAAAGGTATTGATAACAGAATAAAAAAAAGAAAATTGCAATTTGATGAAACAACAGATAATGACACAAGTTTCGACGGTAGACAATCATTTATATTTAATATACATAATGTAATATGTAATGTACTCATATCTGAGATATCAAGAAGGTCCTCTATTTACACGGATGTTTTAAATGATTTTCAATTTGGTTTTAACCAGAAAATAAGTAGAATTATTGAATGTGTAAATAAATTATCATTAAAATACAGTAACGATGTCGATACTAAATAGTTTAAAGATGAAATCCTTTATTTCCTTACATAAACAAAGGACAAAAACATATCCGATCCTGTCCCTATGCAAAAATTATTAATTGATGAACTGAAGTCTACATTTTCAAATGTAGGGACTACTTTGAAAATCTTTTTAACATTGCCTATCTGCAATGCAAGCAGTGAACGTTCATTCTTCGTACTTAAACGGGTTAAGAACTCATTTGAGCAATTTGCTACTTATGTTCATAGAAAATGATGTCGTTTGATCGTTGGACTATGAATTAATCATTGATAAGTTTGCAAGCCAGAGACAAGAAAAGTTTTGCTTTAAACACACATCTCTTATTAGTAAGTAAGTTCAAAATTTTGAATGTAAATGTTTTTTTTAAACTAAGAATGTGCTTTTCTTTAATCTAAGATTTTTTTATCTTATTTTTATGTGCTTATGTTTTGTCTTCATTTTAGAAATAAACACATATTTAAATATATCTGCAATAATTATTTTGGTTAACCAACCCTTTCTTAGTATGGGCATTGGGGACCTCCAGATCAGTATGCGCCTGGGGTCTCATAATGTCATGATCCGCCACTGTATGGATAATAGCCAAATTAAAGCAATACTTTTGCCTCAGCTCAGCGGGTTTAAATTGCATTTTTTTTACAATAAAACATTTGTTTTTTAATATAACTCGAAAACTATTGCTTTTATGAGAAAAAGGTATATTTTTAAAATTATTGGCCTAATAAAACTACGTCAGTCTTAAATATATAATATATAATTAAGATATTAACGATTTAACTTTAAAACGCAAATGTCTCAAAAACTAAAAGAATTACAAAAAAAAGTAAAAAAAAAGATAAGCCTTTTAGTAAGCTCTATAAAAAATTTATTATTTAAATAAATAATAAAGGAGATATAGGTAAAAAAAGGTGATTTCGGCCATTAAAAATTTCGCTAATAACAACATTTTTTTTGGTACAAGTAAGTATACCAGCTCCGATACATCTAAAAATTAATTTAAAATGTTCTATTTATTAAATGAAACAAACCAGTAGACATGTGCCTCGAGGCAATGGGGGATAACCTGGTGGCACAGATATTTTATTTAATTTTTTTTTGTTTCAATAACTGTGCCCATTCTGATCTAGTTAAAACTTTAACTAAAATAAAATTTAAACTTTATTTAATTGTAAAAAAAATAATGCCTTCTCTATCTAGGTGTTATATACCTGGTAGGACGCTTAACATTTGTCGATCTTCTATGTTATTATGTGTATAGCTCATCGTTTAAATAATTTAATAAGACAGTTATTCGTTCAGAATTATCTAAAGAAAGCAGCAGTGCCGCTTTGAATTGACTATAATTAAGAGTAATATAAAAAAAATGTTTTATGCGTATCTCTATTGGCTTGTTTTTTTTGCTGTGGCCTCCCGGACTATTTATTAAATCATTTATAGTATATTACATACCCAGGTGGAAAGTGTTTCATTTCTGTCGAGAGATGCGTTAGTAGGCCGAGGCGCAGCCAAAGTCTACTATACTTCTCGAGACAGAAATGAAACTTTCCACCGAGGTTTGTATACTATTTTATTTACAACCACCTTATTCCTTTCCTATTATTTTAAATTGAAATTATAAAAATTGATCCGGCAATAATTTAATTAGGCGGCCGTGCTTCGCAATTTGTATCGTTGTCATGGTAACGGGTTGTCAAAGTGTCAATACATACAATGTAAGATAGATGCTTTAAATTTGAATAGTAATTTGTTTTAATTTTGCAAATTAAAAAAAAAAATGTTATCAGATATGGAATTTGAGTTTGCTGCTACTCCACCATAAATTCGAGAATTTTATTATTATTATTAGAATACGTATGTTCGTGTGTCACTATACCATTTTGAAATATCAATATTTAATGAAATTACACAAAAAAACTTTCCAACCGGGTGGAAAGTGAGCACTTTTCACCCGGGTGGAAAGTAGACGTCAAAAAACGTCAACTTTCCACCTTTCAAAGATAGGTGAAATGTCATTATTACAAGCATGGTTGTAAATAAAATCTATGTATTATATACACTGACTTATCACGAAATCTCGAAAAATACCATAACCTTAGATGGAGTTTGGCACAATAGTAGATTAGGAGATGTCAGCCAAGAAAGGATTTTAAACTCTCTCCCTAAAGGGGTAGAATGGGGAATAAAAGTATGTATCGTACTTTGTTTTTCTGGACTTAGAAGTACGACTATTGATTACGATTAATAATGATTTGTTTTAAAATTTTTGGAATTACATTCCTTGGGGTGTGAAAATGGGGATAAACGTTTGTATAGGAAAATGGTCATCATTTAAATCTGTAAATATGGGAGTTGGTGATAGGGCACCTAATTACCCAGAAAAATAGAAAATGGTAGTATTTTTGGAACTTCTTCCCTCAAAGGGTTAAAAAGGAGGATGAAAGTTTCTATAATAATTTTTATTTCTGGACTTATTCACAAATGCCATTTATATTACAAAAAAATAAACACAAGGTGGTATATTTCAAGTAATATCAACTTGGCCGGGCAAATAAATTAAGTACCAAATGACCTATTTTGCCCTTGATCAATGACCATTGTTAGGCTCTTTTAACGTCACTATATTTACTCTGTTTTATCTTTATGGCAGCCCACGAAGGCTTGTATAAATTCTATACCATATTTTGTTAGTTTTTGACTAAGAAAAACACCTAGTAGTAAACATGGTTACTGACTTTATGAACCAATGAAATACGTTGTTATCGTTGTAACTATGGTTACTGACTTTTAAACCAATATACTACAATTTTTGTTCGGTGATATTTCCAATCAAACATCGTACAAGTACCGAGACATGCACATACTGCATTTCACAGCACCTTTTAGACAAAGCGGTAGTGCCACCAAGGATGTTAAACAGATAACTCCTACCAGATTTTAATATGTCATCTTTTCTTGTTATGAAATTTGCAGTTGAAGTTTTTTTGGTTTATCATATTGTTTTTTATTTATGATTAGCAACAAGTAATTGTATAAAAGCTGCAAGTTCTAAGTCCTAATACAGACAGTACTTTACTAGTGGAATGTGTCAAAATCTTGCATTATAAAAATGAAGTAAAGAAGATGTTTGTTAATAAATAAAATAAAACAGGATAAAGAAATAGTGTGATCTAAATATGTTTCTTTTAATGTAGCATGACCAAATTTGGGTACAACCGGTGACATTAATTGATCAAAAATGTTTAATAGATACAACAAACTTTGATTTATGGTAGCTAAAAGCCGCAAAAATACTGTTAGAGGTTAAATACTATTTCGTATCTCTGTATTGTGTGTAAGTTGTTAATATTTTTAAGTCAATTGGTTTAGGGGTAAATTTAACTTAAAGTACTTATTCTTCGATAATAAAATCAACTTTTTTCTCAATTTTTTAACGTTTTTCCAAAGAGAATTACGCCTGCCGCTAAATTTTCTTTAGACGAAACTAACTATTAAAACTAACCAAAACTTAAGCACCCAACAGACTGTTTAAAATCAAGATGTTTAAAAATGTTAGGATTTGGGACTTTTCGATATTAAGATCTAGGCTAGTCCTGTTTCGCCCAACACTATCTTAGACTTAGTAATGTTTTACAAATGTCTTGTTCTTGGGTACGCGTCTTTTCTGAAAAATGTTTTATTAAAGTTTTATTTAAATTTCTCACATTAAATACTATAAATAAGCACAAGCAGTAATATTATTTCTTACTCAACTCAAAAAATTTAAAAATTAATGCATTGGTTTGGTAAACTTCTCTATTTGACTGATTTTAAATATCTCAGGTGTACATAAATGCTTTTTTTGGTTTCGAAATGCTATAGAATTATACTAACGCCACCAGGCACGGTTAGTAATGAGATGGGTGACTGCCAGTAAACATCGTGTGCAGTTGGTGGTGGTTAGAAATCCACGTTAAACTGTAGGTCCCGTCTGGATACCATAACCTAGACGTTTTATTTTCTTGTTTACTGATACATTTTTGTTTTACAGTTGTGTTTAATTATTACCAGTTTAAAGTAATATTAGGAAGTATGAATTTTTGCAAAAAGCATCACTTTTTTTGTATAAGTTTTAAATTTCGCTCTCTACAAGATCATAGGGTAACAAGTTCATCACTAAGAATTATTAAATGTCTATGGTTAGGTTGATCCCGCTCCGGATGCGTTTTTTTGTTTTTATGAAACGGGGCGGCATTACCAGTCTAGTCTAAGCCTACTATCAAATGACAAATTAATGTGTTTAGAGCTTAAGCAATCTGAAAACCTAGACTTGTGATACATCAATGAAAAGCTCTTAAAGAGCTCTTTTCAAAAATGTAAAAATCCCATATGGCTTCCGTATGGAAATCCAAAGTTTGGGTAAATATCTCAAAAACAAATAAAGTTGGAAAAATATTTTTACCTAAATTAAATTCTTCTTAAAAGTGTTTAAATAAAGTTGTAATCTTAAAACCGTAAATTTGGTAGTTTGCGAGCTACAGGCAAAAGTTAAAAATGCACCATTTTGGTTTTTCTTAATTAACCCAAAAACCATAAAAGATAGATAAAATCTGAAAGCAGATTTAATTTCGCAATTAAATTGTCATAAACTTTCCTAATTTAGCCAACACTGTAGCTCTAATGGTTCCCGAGTTACCAATACATGTAAGCCCAATTTGGGACACACTGTATTATGGTCAATTAATGTATTATATATATACTGAATTATTTATTTTTAAAATTTGGCTATATTGTTGTAGGTCTAAAGTTTTTATTAATCTATTTGAAATTTTTTTATACTTTTTTTTAAAATTCTATTTTTGAGGATTGAGGTTTAACCACATGGTCACACCAGTGATAAATATTTTTGTTTTCGTTTAATATATTTTTATTGTGCATGGTAACTAACACTTTAGTCACAATTCAATTTTACATTTCTTACGCTGAGTACGTCCCTACAAAATGTGTTATCTAGTCATATCTCATTGCAAGGAATACACGTAAATGTCCTAAAAATTATGGTGGACCACCAGCATCCTTGAAGAAACTGCGTACTTTTTCAAGACGTGTTGGCCTATATATCTCCTGAAAGTTAGCTGCAACATAGTACTTCATTCTCCTTTTATTATAGTCCATGCATTATGAAGTGTAGAAGCAACAGTCGCAACAGCTTTATCCATCTACCTTGTTATTAGAATGCCTCTTGGATCACTGCATTTAAAAAATTGAGCATATTTATTCAAATCTTTTATTAAAAAATTAATTACATATTGGTCCATAAAAAGTTCAAATAAGTTAACTGGATACAAACCCCTATATTTAAAACAGTCACCTTTGGGAAATATTTCCTCAGTAATAGGCAAATCACCATGTTTCGCCCAATTCTATTAAATAGGTTTTTCGACGAAGTGACTAAGTGGGAGATTATCTTCATCATCCCATTGATCGCTTTTAAGTCTTCTTCTACTTGAAAACACTGCCTCAGCTGGAGCTAGAAGCTGTCTTTCTGACAAATTGTCGATCGGGCCGCCATCGTCCTCGTGAGCTAAATCCTTAACCGATTGTAAATTATTTTCGGGTGGCTTAATATAAACATGATTAAGATCATCCTCTTTCCAAAATTGTTTTCCCTCCAAGATATCACTTGGTGCTTTAAAACTTAATCTGCATAAAAAAAGATAAAAATGTATGTAAAATGGGAGCCTAAAAGACTACCTTGACCACACATCATATCACATCTACTAAAAACAAGCTGTGTAAGTCCCATTTCCAAATATCTCACTAAAATTGCATAATGAGCGATGTGTTTGATTATAAAACACTACTTTACAATAATTTATCACTTACCAGTATGTTGCTACGTGTCTAGAAACGATATTTGCGATTTAAAAGCATTAATATTTCCACTCACGAAAATAAGATTAACAAATTGCAGAAGTGCCGGTTATTGGAAAACTAATAAAATGTGTACTTATGTGCCACACAAAAATAATAATAAATCTAAAAACGTCGGCTGGGTCGATTCTAAACAATATTTAAAATATTATCCGACCTCTTTCAGCTGTTACTTGGTATTACCTTATGGTCAAGCTAGATAATAATGAGTATGGTACCGCCGATGTAAATGTCAACTATTTTGTGCACGTAATGCAAGAGTGACGTGAAAATCATAATAAAAATATTATATTTTTGTAAATTCTACCTGATAATATTAAAGAACCAATTCTTTACAAAATGTCGACAGTAACCTATTCATGCAAAAACTGAAAACCATGCAATAAAACCAAAAAGTTGCAGCTTCAAACAGCCATTCAAATGCGTAATATTCAGTGAGCGTATAACATGTTTCGGTGAAATAAATAAGACCTAGTGGACTTTTTCATCGCAGTCCATCTCTTTTGTAACTTTCCAGAATAATTTAAATGGAAAATATGTTGGGATGTCTTTTATGTCGAAAAATATAAAAATGTAAGTTTATAAATAAAATTAAAAAAAAAAGGTGTCAACAGAAATTTTTTTCATAAATATTATAAGGCTATTGACCATGTCAAAAGGAGAGGGACAAAAGGAACTACAACTTTAAACGGGTTTTACTGTTTAATACATTTAATACACATAACTCCAAAGTATAAAAAAAACCGTACTACCAGTGCTACTATTTAAAGGGGTATATTTTTAAGAATGGGGTGAATATAAAAATGTTTAGTAATATTTACTATTTAAATAGAGATATTATTTAGCAAACCATTATTTTTTTAAATAGCAAGACACAAATTATACCTAGCTCTAGCGACTGACCCTATAGGTTTAAAGTTTTGGTGCAATGATAAAAATTGGTTCCTTTTAGGTCCTTAATAACATATTACAATTTGGTTAATTTTTAAAGATCTACAAAAACCCATTTAAAGTGTGCATGGTCATTTGGTGTTTATTAAGACCTAAATTTTTGCATTTGATCAAAAACGCAATCATGAAATTTTGGTGGATGCAGTTGCATTAGATTGGCTAATCACAACCAAATTACACGAAAAAAGAGTATATAATAGAGAACCATATAGCGACGTCAATGAATACCAAGTATAATTAAAACCTGTTCGTAAAACTAGTAACAAAATGTTTAAAGCGATTTAAAAAGAAACCTTTAATTACTCAATTTAAACATGATGTTAACATGGCATTATGAAATATATTTAAATCCTACAACGCACCCCCGTTTTTACTAACCACAGTCTGACATAAATAATTTCCAAAATCCGTTCCGGTCTGCATTTATGTTCGCACTCGTACAGCGACAGACCCTAAATGATATTGACGAACGGAAAATTGGCCGTTTTTGCGTGGCGAATTTTTAAATCTAAAAGTAAACGTGTTTTGGGAAACATGAGATTCTCCTGTAAAGCTTTTTTATCACACTGCCGTGGGTTTAAAAAATAATAATTTACAACGAATCGTATTTTAAATAAAATAGGTAAGGAAACTAGCATTAAATAACTTATTTTTTAGAACTTAAAATTTCATAAAAATGACAAACGTAATTGTATTATTGCTTAAAAAGAACATTTGCCAAGAAAATCATCTGTCAAAAATGACATGTTTTTAAAATAATATTTGTCAAAAACAGCGTCTTTAAAAAATAGCTTTTGTAAAAAAAAACAGATCTCTGTGAGAAAAAAAAGATTACCATTAAAAAAACCACACCTGTTTAAAGAATTATATACCAAAAAATTTGATTTATGCGTCATTAGGATAAGACTTTCTTCTTAAAGTGCGAACGCTGACACTCTATACAAAAGTGAACTTGTGACTACCGTCCGAAAAAGGTCGAGAAGAAGATGAGATTGATCTCATCGAAACGTCAACAAACAACCTGTTCTTTTTAGGATAAAAATACACGAGTTACCAAAAGAAAAACGTTAACATGTTTTACTCGTGAGAGGAACCTACGACAAAACATATATATTTACATATATGTATATATATATATATATATATATATATATATATATATATATATATATATATATATATATATATATATATATATATATATATATATATATATATATATATATACAGTGTGTCCCAGGATGAGCGAATTTATACGTAAAAATGACAAAAAAATTTGGGTTGAAATTTGACCGTTTGGCATCAGCCCTGCTTGATTAAAAAATAAAATTAGCATATTTTTATTTTTAAAATCAACATGCCTTGTCTAAGCATTTTTAAATTTTATGAGTAGGTAAAGTAGTAATTCTAGGCAAGATTTAAAAAAGTTTATAAGAAAAACTTGTTTAGAATGCAAATTATGCCCAGAATACCGGAATTTCACATAACCATAGGCCTACTTTGATTTTACGTTTAAATTATTTACTTATTATAATATATAGAATAAATATTGATTAGTAAACAAAACGTAAAAATCAAAGTAGGCCTATGGTTATGAAGTTCGGTATTCAGGGGCAAAATTTTTGCATTCTAAACGCTTTTCTTATAAACTTTTTTATATCTTGCCTAGAAATACTACTTTACCTACTCATAAAATTTAAAATGCTCGTATCAAGGCATGCTTGATTTTTAAAAAATAAAAATATGCTAAATTTTATTTTTAATCAAGCAGGAGCTGGATACTTAAACAGTCCAAATTTCAACCCCAAAATTTTGACATTTTACGTATAAATTCGCTCATCCTGGGACACACTGTATATATATATATATATATATATATATATATATATATATATATATATATATATATATATATATATATATATATATATATATATATATATATATATATATATATATATATATATATATATATATATATATATATATATATATTGAAGATTTAAGTTAGGGTTTCAATATGGTCTTTTCTAAATCCAGGACACATGTGTCCAAAAATCCGGACAAATCCCGACACTACTAAAAATATGTGTTATACATTTATTTATAACAATAAAAGCTAAATTAAAGTTAGAATACTTAATTATTTAAATATTTATTTAAATAAATATTCTATTATATGCAAAAATACATTATAAACCTAAATTAAAGGCATATTAGCCCTATGGTAACATAAAACATAAAATTCTCAGGTATGGCAACGTAAAACATTAAATTCTCAGTTAAAAACAAAAATAACATCTATGGAAAAAAATAATTTAAAAAAAAATATTTTTATACTTTATATTTATCTGATTTTCAGACTTTATTTAAGGCTAAACTGTTTTCTGGTAATAATATAAAGTCATAAAACTCAGAACAGGTCAAATCGATATTAAATATGGTTATTATTATGCCTTTTATAAATGCTAGTGTTAGCCTATTTCTATCTTTTGTCCACTAAGCTGCAATTAACACAAATATTTCTTTACATTTCTGTTGTGGGCAGAAAAAACTTCAATAGACAAATGCTAAAAATAAATTGATAACTTTTTAATTTAATTGTATTGCAAACTTCGGCGTTTTTCCGGACTTAAATTAAAAATGCGGCCGGACGTCTCCGGACACCTTGAAAACCCGGACATGTCCGGGCAAATGGAAACCTTAATTTTAGGCGCTGTTTCATTACGTTAAATTACCGTAAACAATGCGAACATTCTAAAATAAACGCTTGGCGGAGTGTGATTAAAATTTTTCGGACAAATTGGTCATTCATCTGTGAGGATGACTCCGGCTATTGCTTGTTTGGTTTACGCCTTGCATGGCTGCCTAAATTTTATGAACTAGCTTTTGCAGTTTTTCAAACGCAATATTTGATTTTTTTTATCAATATATTTGCAACATGTATAATGTAACAGTTTTAATTCCAAACAGGCACAGAAAACAAATTCTTTATTTGCAACAAAAGTTGTTTTTAACTAGGGATAGATTTTGAAAAGGCAGTGCCAAAGTATTGTTTATAATAATAATAATAAAATACAAACTATGATAATGCAACTTTTTATCACCTTTCTTGGAGAACATTAACATTAACAGCTTATTATACAAAGCAAAGAGCAAACAGTCGTTTTTTGGCCTTTTAACGTGAAATTATAAATAAAAAACTTGCTCCAAATTTATTTCTAATCTTGATTCCGAACTTACTGAAAAAAATTTAAATTTACGAAAAATAAAAAAAAATAACATTTTTGCAAGTACCCATTTTACATTTACTTTTTTTACATTTTACATTTTTTTCATTGTATATTTATTTTTATTAATGTTTAGTAATGTAAAGGTATTATTCAAGTAAAAGTAGAAAAATGATGTTTTTTTAATTTTTCCTAAATTTAAATTTTCTTCAGTAAGATCGGCATCAGGTTAAGAAGTAAATTTGAAGCAAGGTTTTTATGTGTATTTTACGTTAAAAGGCCAAAAAATGACTGTTTTCTCTTGGCCGATTTTATGTGTTTGCATTTTTAAGACGCCATGTATGATAAAAATCTATTTTCTTATAGACAAGAATGACTTTTTTTTGTTTCTTTCAATTTTTGGTCCGTTTGTCCTCTTGTTAACTGCATCCGTGAACATACTGTATATATATATATATATATATATATATATATATATATATATATATATATATATATATATATATATATATATATATATAATGATAAAATTAGTCTTGACCGACTGTAGTTAACTAACAAGTCCCTTAAATCTTGAAGGCTCGGCCTGTGAGGGCTTTTAAATGGAAAAGAAGAAAAACTCTTTTTACTACGCCAAGCTTTCTGGAAGTTTATTCCTTTTTCTTAGGCTACAATAGAAGTACAAGATCTTAGTGAAATAGATAAAACCATTTTTAAAATTTTCCTTGTGTGCAAAGTAAGTTAAATGTTAACAAAATCAACATCCTGTATGGAACTTTTGAGCTAGTGTTTTGCACATACAATTAACATTATTTAAAGACTAATTATTATTACATTGTTTTCTTATAAAAATAGAAGATTTCTATACCACCGTGGAGATTTTTTAACTGACCTATGCAGAAGTTACTTTTTGATGTTTGAGAGTATTTCTTAATCGTTTTTTTCCCCGGGTTTTTTGTAAAAGAAATTCCATTGGAAGTTCGTTACTTATCTCACAGAGGTAGGTGTGAAACGGAGTATGCGGTTTGTTGTCGAAAACCTTTCGTCAGAAAATCCTTGTCTCTCACACAAAGATTGACTGTGATTTAAAGAGCACTGTAGTTGTCCGGTACGATATATCTTATATATTATCCATTTTATAGGAATCTGTAAAATGAACAATCCTTGTCATCTTTCAAGGACTGTTTTTGACTGAAAGGACTAGATGGCGAATATTTGCGACTGGCTAAAGCTACATCAATGCCACGTTAGATGGAGCTGCAGCCACCCGACAGTCCTTTATGTTGAATTGTTTGACGGAAGTGCTCATTAAAGATAATTTAAAGTATCCACAAACCTACACTGGCTCTCAGACCTATAATGTCATCAATCAATGCTCCAAATAGCAAACTTTCGAAATTTATAACTGACATTCTAATCGCAGCATACAGTGAGAACAATGAATCCTTTATCTCAGACTCATTTCAATTTTTTAAAATTTATTGATCAAAAACAATTGCCCAGATAATTATGTCATAGTGAGTCTCGATGTAATCTCCTATACAGCAACATTCCTGGAGAATTGGATTTGTAGCAAGTATTATCAACAGGTGGAACACTATAACTAATTTCACTACTATTCTCAAAAACAGTTTCTCGATATAGTAAACTTCTTTTTGATTCCACATACTGCCAGTTTGATGGTACTTGGTACAAACAGATTTAAGGTAATACACCAATGGGAGCAACAAAATCACCAATAATTGCACAGTATGTCATGGACGATCTTTTAAATTCTTGCATTCGAAGCTTTCTTTTCAATTACCTTTTATTAAAAAATATGTGGATGATATAGTTTGTTCGATTTCAATAAATGGCAAAGATGAAATTCTAACAATCTTTAATGCCTACAATCCACATCAATTGCCATCGAAGAGGAATCAGAAAAAAGTGTTCCATTCTTGGACACAAAACTAATAAGAACAGCCAACAATCAGATTATTTTGGATTGGTATATTAAACCAACCAATTCAGGTAAATACATGAACTATAACTCGTATCACACTGAAAAAACAAAAATAAACCTGGTGCTAGGACTGAAAACTAGAATAGAAAGAATCTGCCACCCATCTTTAAAAGAAAAAAACTTGAACAAACTACATCAAACACTTTTAGAAAATTCATATCAGTTCATTTACTTAACAAATTAATATATAACACGAGGTCACTCACAGTTTCACCTAACCCAGTGATACCTCACTCTACAGACATCAGTGCATTTCTTTCTCAAAACAGATCAGTATACTGCTACTTAATTCCAGCAATTACACAAGTACCTAATAAAATAATTAGGTTTTACAAAGATAACCCCATGATCAAATAACACGTAAATTTACAAAAACAGTGGAAAAATTATTCACAAAACTAAAGATAAAGACAATCCTTTAAAAAATCAGGAGTTGTATATAGTAATAATAATTAGTCTTTAAATAATGTTAATTGCATTGCAAAACACTAGCTCAAAGTTCCATACAGGATGAGTGATTTTGTTAACATATATATATATATATATATATATATATATATATATATATATATATATATATATATAAATATATATATATATATATATATATATATATATATATATATATATATATATATATATATATATATATATGTATATATATATATATATATATATATATAATATTAAAAAAAACAAATTTAGTAATTTAGTTAATATATTAGAGAATACGTAATATAGAAAACAGCCGACCACTTCACTGGATTCTACGTAAAAAAATATATACTAATACGTTTTTACTTTTTAAATTAAATGTAGCCAAGATACAGGAGGTGCCAAAAATTCAAACTTTTTCAATTTCACCCTGTATTGTGCGAACTGCAACCTTCTATCTCTACTAATAGGAGAGATACCCTGCAAAAGATACGAAATCTGGACACCCTGTTTTTAGGCCATATAACAGCTCATAAACGCTTGTGTGTTAGTAGACTGTTATAAAAAACACACTATATTTTAAAAAATGATTACCCAAGCATTAGAAAAAAACACATAATGCATTAGAAAAAATTATAAAAGTACTGCTAAATAATTTTGTATTATTTTCATAGCCTCGTTTCTACGAATTCCTAGCGGAAAAAATATTGTCCTTTGTATCACATATTATTTTCCCGAGACGAACACAATATTTTCTCTCTTTTCCTTTTGTCATCACAATAAAAAGCAATAAAGCTGGTTTTAAAAAATATTATTTCTGCAAGACTTCTCCACATATTTTATAACGAAGGTCACGTGGCACAAGTAGACTTGGAGAGCTTCTCTCGGAAAAGACGCATTCAAAAGGTGGATTTTAGAAAAGTCTTTACGAGAATTTTGGAATAATTGGTTGTATCTCGGCAACAGAGCTTTGATTTTTAAGTTATCGTATAAGCTTAAAGGAATCGAGGGAGATTGAAAATACAATTTAAGAGGATGTCAACAAGATTTTTTTCCTAAAGTACTTTATTTAAGGATAATTTTACATATCCCCCGGAAAAGAAACGATAGATATTGTCCCAAATAGAAATTGGCAGCTAATACTGATTTTTGTGAGTAGTTATATAGAAAAGTTAATAGGTAAACTGTAAAAAACAATCTAATTAAATAAGAAAAAGCATTTCCCACTTTTAGTAATTAGTATAAATTGTAATACTAAATAAATATCAACAACGAACCTTTAAAAATAAAATAACATATTTTTTTGTATTTTAAATAATTACGGCACTTAATTAAGTCTATATCGTTAGTCCGGACAAAAAGTGACATATGGCGGAGAATATTCTTGAAAAGTTACATAACCCAAATACCCTAAATCCTCCACTTACTACAAATAGTGTCACATTTTAACTGGAGACAAAATTTGACGGTATTCATATAAAATATTTTATAAGATAGGAGACTTTTTAGTTGCGGTGATTGTTTCTATCAATCAACCTTCTGATGATGCAAGAAAAACGCCATAACTCTAAAAGTGTTTCTATTTGTGTTTATTTATTTTTAGGAAAAGGGACATAAGCCAACAAAATTATACGAATATTTTTCTTTTTAGTTGTGGTTTTTTAAAATTAAAATAATTTAAAAAAACTTAATGTGTAGTTATTAGGATTTACCGTTTTTTATTTAGCGTAAAAAATAAAATTTGGTACTTAAGTATTTAACATAAATATGCATTGTTTGATTTATGCAATTGTTTTTTATTACTTCCGATTGTACTTTAAATTTTGGGACCAGGCCTTATTTTATCTTATTATTTCATATGTCATTTTTTAACATTATTGCGGCATGATATTGATTTTTTAAATTTAGTCCAAAGTGCCTTAGCTACAATAGATTTGTTAATTTTGGATCAAGTGGTTGTGACATAATAAACTTCTTACGGTTTTTTTGAAAGGGTTTAATGACACTAAAACCATAATAATTTATTAATGTATATTGTAATATAATTTATTAAATGTATATTGTAGAGTCTTACCTTAAATACCAACTTTATAGTACCAAATTATTTAAAACAAAATTATCTTTTAGGATATGTTAACGAGCCACTTTGGTTCCATTGGAAAAAAAAACCTATAATCATAAAAAGACAATGAAATTCATTTTTTTGTGGTTACCGAAATTAAAATTTACCGTTTTATAGTTATTTACAAGATGCGAAAGTTTACTTTTTGGTGTGAGGTGGTTTTTAAATGGCCGAGGCGAAGCCGAGGCTATTTAAAACCTCCGAACACTTGAAAGGCCTTTCGCATCGTGTAATGTATTATATTTTTCTGCTACTGTTCTATGTATCGCATAATTTAATAATCATTAACATCATGTTTTAATAGAAATATCGAGATTTTGAAATTTTACCTGTTAAAAATTAATCCATAGCAACACATTTATTTTTACATTGTCTGTCATCAGCACTTGTCAGATTTTGAATTATTGTTAATTTAGTATAAATCCATTCCCATTTTAAAATGTTAAATGAATATGAAAATGGCACCCAAAAACCAGCTGACCTTGCGTGTGCCTCACTTCTGCCAGACAAATCTAAAGAGGGTACCATCAAAATATAAATCGTTTTCTGAATGGCTTGCTACAAAAAATGTGGGGCGGATTGACGAGAATGTGATGTTGGCGTATTTTCAAGAAAAACCCGAGTCTTTATCACCACCAACCCTCTGGTCTGTATATTCCATGCTCAAGTTAACAATTTCCGTAAAAAAAATCAAGATATTTCGGAGTTCAAAAAACTAGTTGCTTTTTTTAAAAGGAAAAACGATGGTTATGAGGAAAAAAAGTAAAAAAATTTTTAAAAAAAGAAGAAATCATAAAGTTTTTACTTAACGCGCCTGATAAAAATTATTAGCAATGAAAGTAATAGCCATTATGGGAGTGGCTGGGGCATGCCGGACAGACGAAATATACAGAATGAAGCTAAGTGATGTAGAAATAAGAAATGACGTGGCTATAGTAAAAATAGGGGAAATTAAAAATAAAGTTAAAAGAAACTTTGTAGTAACCAACGATGAAGGCTCATTTCCTTTGCAGATTTCTACGGAATATATTAAGCTGAGACCAAGGAATGCTCTAGATGAGCGTTTATTGTATCGTTATGAAAGAGGTAAATGTGTTAATCAAGTAATTGGAAAGCAAAATATTTCAAATGTACCTAAAGAAATTGCGAATTTTTTGAAGCTTGAAACATCAGTAGATACGGGCCATTCTTTTAGAAGAACGTCAACTACGTTCCTTGCCAATGCTTCGGATGTCGATATTTTGGACTTAAAGAGGCATGGGGTTGGAAGTCTTCTTCTGTTGCGGGGGGATATATTGCTGAATCCTATAGTAATAAGGTGGAAATTTCAAAAAAATTTTACACGAAATTCCTAAATATTTCCTCTAATGAAGTAACATGAAAAATATGAATATTAACGTTTTTAAAAATGATAACGATACCCCAACAACAAATTTAAAAACTGTTAATTCAAGTATTATTCCTCCAATTTCTTTTGCTAATTGCTCAAATTGCACAATTACTTTTAATGTTAATACCTAACCTAGTTTTTTAAAATAACTAGCAACGCTTAGCAACCAGGTAACACGAAGGTTCTCTTTCGTTATCATTCGCGTTGCTAGGACCACAAAGTTTTCTTATTTATACAGTAGTAGAAAAAAATATTTACAGCACCCCAAATTGAAATTTTAAAAAATATAGTATATTATACCCAGGTGGAAAGTGTTTCATTTCTGTCGAGAGATGCGTTAGTAGACCGAGGCGCAGCCGAGTCTTCATGAGACAGAAATGAAAAATTTTCCCCAGGTTTTATACTATTTTATTTACAACAACTTTATTCATTTCCTATTATTTTAAATTGAAATTATGAAAATTGATCCGGTAATAATTTTATTAGGCGGCCGTGCTTCGCAATTTGTATCGTTGTCATGGTAACGGGTTTCAAAGTGTCAATACATACAGTGTAAGATGGGGGCCCTTTTAAAATTTAATTTGTAATTTGTTTTTTAAATTTTTTAAATCCAAAAAAAAAAAAAAATGTTATTAGGTGGGAATTTGAGTTTGCTGCTACTCCCCCAGAAATTCGAGAATATTATTATTATTATTAGAATGCGAAAGTTCGGGGTCACAAAATCATTTTTTTAAATATCAATTTTTCAATGAAATTACAAAAAAAATTTCTTTCCAACCGGGTTTAAAAATGAACACTTTCCCCCCCGGGGGGAAAGTGAAATCAAAAACGTCAACTTTCCACCTTTCAAAGATAGGTGAAATGTAATTATTACATACATGGTTGTAAATAAAATATTTTACAGCAGAAATGTCAAAAAATGACATATGAGTACCATAACATTCTAAACGTCATATTCTATCAAAATAAGAAAAAATATACCCACTTTTAATTTAAAAGTATTAGTCATTTTTGGTCAAACCGGAAGTAATAAAAAACAGTTAAATAGGTTAAACAAAGCATATTTATGTAAATTACCGCCTTACAAAAAAAAATATTTTAAAAAATAGAAAATTTTTTAGCGAAAAATCACCTCTAAAAAAACCCGGTATGATAATTAATATAATAAAGCTTCTACCAGTAAAAGTTTTCTGAATCATATACACATTTTTGTTCAAAACATTTCTTAGTAAATATTCTATAGAAAAAATCTAAATTTGTTTGCACCACGATATTCTACACAACATAAAGCAATACTATATTACTATTGCCTGATTATTTAAAATTAAAAATAACAGATTCTGGGAATATTTCATAACCTAGAATTTAAAACGAACCGAACATAATTGGTTGGAGCATATAAAGCAGAAATTTTTTCAAGACCGATTTAAACTAACTGGAACAACCTATTGAAACAGTTATTGGCATCACTGGGCTTAAAAATCGTCGGGACTAAATAACTTATTTTATTATTTACCAGTAAAAAAAATAATTTCTTAATTTGGTTTATTTCTTTTTACCAAATAGAAAGGACTTAAGAATCTTCCATTTAATCCAAATAACAATTACCACACCTACCTAAGATAATTATGGGAATGCTCAAAAAAACTAAAAGTCCTGGGAGAACACAATAGGGTAACTATCCTGAGGGTACCAGGACATTTGGACATACTTAGGTAGGTAGGTTTAAAGTGAGTGGGTATAACACCCTTCCATACTTAGGACCAGAACCTGCCCTTGGAGTGACCAAAACCACAGCTCGAGGGCAAACCACGGAATGGATCCAAAACAAATACAATGAAAACTGGGCAAGGCTTAGCAGAACAAGTCATGGAAAAAGCTTTATAAGGGTCCCATCCAAAAGAACGAAGGAAGAACTACTCAGACAAAGTAGAAAAAGACTTCGCATAAATGTTAATAGTCGGGCTGCTAAGAGGACACCTGCACAAGATAGGCTCATATTATGGAGACTCAAGTTGCAGAATGTGCGACGAGGGGGAAGAGACAGCCTGCCATGTCCTGTGCGAATATGAAGCGCTAAATCACAAAAGACAGGCAACCGAAAATAAGCCCACAGAAATATACCAACTAAACAGTCTCGGGGTTTTACAGAGTCGTAGAAGGAACAAGACCAATGGGAGGATTGGTATAAAAGATAATGGTAGATTAGACACAAAAGCCCAAGAGTCCGCGCTGCCTCCGGTAGTAAATCTAGGCGGCTCCCAAGGAAGAAGAAGAAGAAGAGGAAGAAGATAATTATGCGAAAAATATAGGTTTTATTGCGGACCAAATGATTTTGGAATTAAAAAATATTAAGAGTTATCTCACCGATTACTTGGCTAGACGTCCAGACGATGATACCGAAATGGCCACGTCAAAACGGTGACGCTAAGTTGTCCTAGACTTTCTTTTCTTAGTCCATCAAAAAAGCTTTACAGCAGATTTTTTTAATCGCTTTATATAACTGAAAAAAGTCCCCGAATTCCCTTGGCAAAATCCAGATTGTTGCCCTCAACATAAAGCTTTTAACCAAGTCTGATATGGTGTGTTAACTAAAGTTTTTTCTTAACTCTCAGTTTGCTTTTTCATTGATTTATTTTTTATTGTAGATAGCCACTTTTGAAACTTTGACAAACTCAATGCCAAGGTGACCCAGGGCTTAGTATGGGCATCTACTCTATTTTTTCGTAACATTAATCCCAACCGCTGTGTTCACACATCGTCGTTGTGGTTGGGCCCAGTAGGATCTTTTGGAACATGCTCTAGAGTTGCTGGTTATTGGCAATTCTTTTGGCTGGCGTATGGAACGGGATCCGAAGCTAAGATGAACACACAAGGCTTAACTCAAGGTGTTAGAATACCGTGCTGATGAGTGAAAGACATCCTGTGCCTTAAATATGTGTCTCCAACGGTGCCTCTGAGATACTGGGCGACCTCTCAGAGTATCTAGCCTTACTGCGGTAATGCGGGGCTCTGCCGTGGTGGACTATTACTTCCCTTGCTCCAAACAGAAAGCGGACAGAACCGCTTACATAGGAAAAAAGTGACAAAGGTGCGCTGATCGAAACGGATAAATCCGTTTTGAGAGGTGCCACTCAAGGTCACAAGCAGACAAAAGTGCGCCGACCGAAACGGGTGAATCCGTTTTGTAAGGTGCCCCTAAAGTCACCGGCGCAGCGCCTGTTTCACGGGGAAGGGCTAATCCATCCCGAACAAACAGGTGCTTAGGAGGGGTTCCCTGAATCCAAACAGAAGGCAGACAGAACCGCCTTTATAGGAAAAAGAGTTCCCTGGCTTTAAACAGAAAGCGGATAGGACCGTTTTCATAGGATAAGGCCGGAGATGCGGCCTCAAAAAGAACTTTTGGTTTCTGTAACAAGGACCTGGTAGCTACCCACGTCACTAAACCGGGAGAGGAGGGCATGATGGATCTAATCATCTGCTCGTCATACTCTCCAGGAGACAGGGACACCAGAACACATCAGAACACATTGTGCTCGTGTCCGGTAGCGACACGAGTAAGAGGAGATGAAAGAACTCCCTCCCAATCTGGTATCGGATTCATTAGAAGTCCGATCCTATTGGGAGAAATATAAAAAGGTGTGAGCCACAATAGCCCGAGCGGTCGCAGTATCTTAATTTAATATTGGATTGAGGCACTAAAAATCTTTTTAGAAGCACAATTATGTTCTGGTTAGTTTTAGTTAGTTATTACAAAAACACTTTCACAATAATCATTTTTCTATTATTAACGGCCAAGTTTTAGAAAACAAAGTGTCATTTAATCTTTTCGGCGTTCCTTTTAACATATTAACAAATTATATACATAGCTACAGCAGCCTTGTAAAACTCTTGATATTCTTAATTCAATACAAATACGGCTATTTTCCTTTTTAACGATCCAACTCTTACAAGTAAGCTTTCTTCTCTAGCAAACTGACCGACTAGCTGTAAGAGACTTATCCCTCTTTCATCGGTATTTTAATTGCTTTTAATCCGAAGCAATAGCCAATGTATTTTTTTTGTTCCTCAGCATTTTCTAAAAAATCATAAGTCCATCTAAAGAAGCCCTAAACTTCCACTTCTTCATTTTTAGATTATCTAAACTGTGGAACCTGACACCTGCAGATAAATAGAGTTTATTAAGTAAAAACCTAATATTTGGTACAAATTTTTATTCATAAAATCCTAGCAGTGTGCTTTTGGTATTTCAACCATCATTGATGCTATTGGTCAGAACAGAAAATTTAACGAAGGAGCATACAGAAGTTAAGATTAAATATTACAAAAAAATCATTATTTTACTTTAACTTAGGTATGATCCTTCGCTGGATTTTCTTCTCTGTTGGATAGCAGCGATAATGATTGGAATACTGAAACGCTGCTAGAATCTTACAAATATAAATTTGCAAAAAATATAAAGCTTTTTACTTATTACATTTTTACGTGCACTCAGCTGTAACCACTTTTTAACAGGACAGCTTAAAAAGTAAGTGGCTCTGCATAATTATAGACGGCCAGGCATCACTAGGGGCACTATCAAACCCCAAGGTAACGTCCAAGCTGAAATGCCAAAATGAACTGGAATTCCTGGGAGAACGCAACAGGGTTACTCTCTTGTGGGCAACGCGACATTCGGGAACAGAAGGCAACGAAAAAGCGGATAAGCTAGCGAGATCAGGGATCATCAACACCATACATTGGACCAGAACTTGCCCTTGGGGTGACCAAGACCACAGCACGAGGGCAAACTACGGAATGGATCCGAAACATACACGAGAAATACTGGCCCTGCATAAGTAGAATCAAACATGAAAAAGGCCTTAAAAAGGGCCTATCCAAACGAACGAAGGAAGAACTACTCAGGTAAAATAGGACAACATTTCGCCTAACAGTAGGGCTGCTAACAGGCCACGATAATCCAAGGGAACACTTACACAAGATAGGCTCATACAATGGAAACTCACGTTGCAGAATGTCTAATGAGGGGAAAGAAACAGCCTACCACTTCCTGTGTGGATGTGAAGTGTTAGATCACAAAAGACAGGTAATATTTGGGCAACCGAAAATGAGCCCACAGGAATATATCAACCAATCAGTCTCGGGGTTATATAGTTTATTTCAGCTAAGATTTGAATTTAAAGCCGTTATAATTAATCATGGCGGACTATGATGTGTCATTATCTAGTTACTAAATATTTTCTTTGTTCAGGGTCGGATTAAGGTTTACTTGATTAAAATATTTTGTCACGTCCACATTTTTTTATTACATAGTCGACGTTATGTTGTTCTTTGCTTAAAGAAAAAATGGTGTTACACCAATTATTATGAATAAAATTGTTTTGACTCTGCGGCTAAAGTATAGCTTTTCCGCCTTCTTATAGTCTTAAGTTATTTTTAGGCCAATATTGGAGTAGCCTAAACCCCCGAAACAGATTTAAGGCACCAACCCAAACAGCTAGGGTTGCCACCTGTAAAGTAAGGAAATTAAAGAAAAGTGTGTCTGGGTAGGTGGGGGAGGGGAGAAAGAGACAGGTTAGATGTAAAATTAAATACAAATTTAAGACTAAGTATAATATGGTTTATTTTTTAACAAAGACAAAGTTTATTAATGTTAGACAACCAATCGGGCTTACACACGTCCAAAGGTTTGAGTACAAATTGCAAATATAATAAATAATAACAAGGAAAACATAGGTTCTTTTGGCTGGACCGAGTTCTTCATTTTGCATATAGTTTTTAAGAAATTGTCTTCTTAATAAAGATACATGTGGTTTTTCCATCAATGCTCGGCGATTATTATCCGGTCTATAAGAAAAGCCCATACTTTTCAATAGTCTATAAAGACTTGTTTGACTGCCATCATATAGCTGCTTTTCACGAAGACGATTGTCTAGCGTTGGTAATGTCACATGTAATTCTACAAATCAAAACATAATTATATTGTTAACTTAATGCAATAAAAATATTATAACACAACACTAAAGTGTACGGAAACATAAAGAAAACAAATTTTACATTTTTGTAGATTTCTAAAATTTTGGTATTAGCTGGAAGAATAGACCAAAGACAACTTGGTCCATTTCCTTTACATGAATGTCTGAATGTTTTTCTTGGGACAACTATCTTTTTCTGTTCAGAGGTGATACAAACATAAAAAGTAATATTTAGACCTAAGGTGGTATTGTGTGAAGCTAAACAACAAAGTTCAGTGTAGAAAACCCTCAAGCACTAAATGATGAAATTAGAGATGAATTTTCTCCCAAAAAATTTTAAATGGGTTGTGGAAGTATATTTATTTTTACCCCTTTGTAGGATAAAAAACCTAAATGCATAAAAAGTGATTTATGGCAAAAAATATTTTTGTTCACCTCTAATATTTAAAGCTGTTGAGGTTATTGTTTTGAAATAATAAAAAGGTAATCTCAACCAACCAAAACTAACCCAAAGAAACCAAAGATTACTTTAAAAAAATATTAAAAAAGTATAAATGCATTCGTGATTCGAACCAGATCCTACGGCTTACTAATTTCAATTCCGATTTCATAATGCTTTATTTGTATCTAATATATTTACAATTACAACTTAATAACCACATTTAATGAGTATAAATACAGTTTTCTTTGCTCTCTCCCCTTTACCTTTTCAGGTCTTGTGGTAGCTACAATTGTTTAGCGTTATGCAGATACAGCTTCTACCGGTCGTGACCTTTCAAAAGCTTTTAAACTGTCTCATTACTTAAAGTTTAAAAATATATGTTTGGTATGAGCTTTTTGTTTTGTATTTAGAAGTTAGTATTCACAGGAAAAAGATAAAAAAAAACCTGCCTAATTTGTAGTTTACTAATTCAATGCCTTATCCACTAATCTATTGAGGCGTTGTAAACCTACTTTCGAAAATGGAATATGAACGGCAAAAGAGAGTCTCGCCCCACCCACACCTTGCATTTAGATTGGTTGAGCTAAAGTCTATAAAAATTTACATATCCAATTTAACATAAAAATGTTATTTTTTAAATACATAATTTTTTAATGGCATTTTGTCTTATGAATATAATTTACCTGAAGAGGGCTTAAATCACAGTGTTCTACAAAATAGTTACAAACATTTTTTACAAATTCTTTGGCCAATTTATTACCATGTAGAAGATTATATGATGATTCCTAAAAAAATACCCATATTAATGTTTAAACTAAAAAACAGTACCTTTAATATAACACTCAAGCAGCAAATGGTTTGCTAAGTTTTTAAAAATCATAATTATAAACATGGTGATTAATCTAACAGTATACTCTAACTTCCACTGTACCGCAGATCATAAATATAAATTTAAGATGTTATTTACAATTACCAATTTTCCATCCATTACTGATCCCTAAAAATATAAAAAATAAAATTAATAAAACTGTTTCTGCATGTTGATAAATATAACTTACTTTTTCAGAAATAAATAATTTCTGGTAAATAAAATAAAGTTCAATACCATGTATAATGTTCAACACTATATATAAATAATCAAGAAACACTAAATAATACGCAAACTATCAAAAAAGCACTAAAATAGGCTAAATATTCCAAAGAATAAAGCAAAATTAGCATCAGCTGTTAACACGTCAACATCTGAAACAGAAAATAAAAATCCGAACAATCCGGCCCCGTTTAAGTGAACAGTACAAGTAAACTAACTTATGGTTTATATCGTTCTTTAACAGTTCACGTGTATTAAAAAAAGAAGCAGATATAATCGTGTTTTAGATTATTTGTTTTTAATTGCCGGTTGCTTTTCTGGTCTGGTAACTTTAATATTTTGAGAACCTAAAAAAACGGTTGGCATTTATGACAGAAGTAACGGCTTTAAATTCAAATCTTAGCTGAAATAAACTATACAGACTTGTAAAAAGAAAATGACTGGTGGGAGGATTGGTATAAAAAAATGGAGATTAGCTACATAAAGCCCAGGAAGCTGCGCTGCCTCCGGTAGTAAATCAAGACGGCTCCCGGGAAAAAAACACTTTTTATTCAAATAAAATTTGAGTGATCAAATGAAAACTGGGAGTTGTATTTGTCATCATATTGAACTTGTGTCCTTAAATTAAATAATTATTTAAAGAAGTGACAGCCAATAACAATATTTTATCTTTTTTGTAAATGTGAGCAGATTTTAAACATAATTTCCATGGTAAACCTTAAAATGACTTTTTAGGCTTGCGTTTTTAAACTCACTAAATTTATTTGCTAATACATAATTAAATAAATTTTTTGTTACATTTTTAGAAATAATTGTCTTAATGATGGTATAAAAATATCTACATGACAGTGCTAACAAGCATAATAATAAATAGGGACAAGCAAAGGACAATTAAGGTCTATTTTAATGGAACTACGTCCAGCTGTTGTGCATTATGTAGATTAAATTGCTTTATTAATGTTATCAACGGATGCAGATTGCTTCTTGGATAATGGAAGTTAATTAAGACGGGATTGTTGAAGTGTTGGACACGAAACGTTGACACCGCATATGTTGCCCAGGCAATTTACGGTTATCTTGAGTAATATAGAGTTTCATGTATCTAATTTATGTTTCCATCCAGAGGAAACAATGTCTTTATGATTAGGACGTTTTTAATATTTACTAGAATATACAGTACCTCCCCAGTTAGTCATTGGCCCTATTTAACCTTAATATATATAAGCTTCCACCATTTTGCTGCAGAAACGAGATCACGCGTCAACCGTAATGTTTGAAGCCGTTTTTCACACTTTCTGCCAAAGGCATATCGAAATCAAAGATATAAAAGTTTAAAAATAAAATAAGGTTTAATATAAGGATTAGCAAAAATCATATTGTTTGTTTTTAGATTCTTTACAAAAGTCATTTTGGCACTTTGCGATTTAATTGCAATAAAACTAAAAATTTTTACTCTAAAAAAAATGCTATTTTTTGTCAGTTTTTTTTTATATTAAGATCATAGGAAAGGTAACTTTTTACGGATTTTTTTTCCTTTTTTTGGTTCTATGAATCCTTTTTTATTAATATGGTTTTGGTGTTTTGCTGTTAAATTTTAGTTACCAAAACAGCTTTTTTTATCTTCTGTAAACTGTACTCGTTTAACCTTGTAACGTTTAATCCTTGTTTTGCATTAATAAGATCCCTCGTAGGGTATCCTTTTTTTACTTGTAACTGTTCTGGATTAAAAATTTTATTGCTCTTTAAAAATTATGTTGCTTAATAAATAAAAAAAAAGTTTAATTTAACTGGAGCTAAATTTTGTGCTTGTTTCTAATAATACTTCTATGTGGAGTATTCTGAAATCTAGTTAGAATTAAAAAGTACAATTAAGCATTGCTTTAAACATTTATTAAATCTGGTAAAGCATAATCTCCTAAACACCGTATGCAAAGTCTCTACACTGATTTTATTGCCGATATTGGTAAATTAATACCCAAAACAGGTTCCTATATTTCTGCTCTATGCAAAGCTATTTATACAGGAGCACTAAGCTTCATTTAATTAGTGGTAATTAGACGTCAGGTAGTGTTGTTAGTTAACATATACCAACAATATGTTGTGCCGTACCTATCGTAATCTGCCAGAAAGCTGCAGAGTCGTTTATTGGTAAAGTATTTTCGTGGTATTAAAATATAAAAATAAATTTTACATAAGTTGTATAACCAAAAAAGGAAAACATTCTTAAACTATTTTTAAATCTGCAGGTCGAAAAATTAAATCTATATTTAATAAACAGTACGACCAGTAATGTGCACATTAAGTGAGTTTTTTTGTTTTTACTGCCTTTGGTTTTGCCATTTTTTTTTGTACCTTGTATTTTTTATATGTCTATATGTGCATGTTCTAATTTTAATTATATTATTATCTATATCATGGGGTTTCTTATTCAGCTGTTTTTAGTAACAAGTTTATGTATCCTAATATGTTTTTAGATATTTATTTGTTTGTGAATGTGAATATATTTGTATATATGATAATATTTATGTTTTTATTTATTTATTAATTTTATTTTATTATATGATGACTATTTTTTATTTTTTTTTGTTATGACGACCGTTTATAGTGAATGTATATTTTGTAGAAATAAATTATATTTATCTATTTTTCTATCATATAAAATTATGTTTTAATAATTGTCTTTTTTAAACTTGTCTTTGGCATCAATTTTGGCTTTAATTAAGATGAAAATAGTAGTCACGTGGTTCGCTTTATATGTAAGATTCTAATTTTTCAAAATTGCGGTTGTTCCAGAATTCGTCTAAAAAAGTTAAATTTACAAGGTTTTCCTAATGTAATTTTTATGCCGATATGCACAATTTCAAGTGCATAGGATAAGATTGTTCTTTTGCCATTTTTTTGTAAATTGCACCACTGTTGCAAAATCCGACTTAACCTAATCTACATTTTACTTAGTTTTGACAATGATTTATTCCAGATACCTACAGTTTTTTTAAGTAGCACCATAATAAATGTATGTTTTTCTAAAAACTCCAAATTAGGCTATTTAAATTTAGTCACACGTCGATGTCGGGGTTGGGCCCAGTAGGATCTTTTGTAACATGCGCTGGATATGCCTGTTATCGGCAACTTCGACCACTAGCGTATGGGACGGGATCTGAAGCTAAGACGAACACAAGGCTTAACTCAAGGTGTTAGCATACCGTGCTAATAAGTGAATGACATCCTATGCCTTTAAAGGGTATCTCTAACGGTGCCTCTAAGATACAGGGCGACCTCTTAGAATATCTAGCCTTACTGCGGTAATGCAGGGCTTTGCCGTGGTGGACTATTACTTCCCTAGCTCCAAACATAAAGCGGACTAGAACCGCTTTCCTAGGAAAAAAGTGACAAAGGTTACAAGCAGACAAGGGTGCGCCGACCGAAACGGGTGAATCCGTTTCGAAAGGTGCCCCTGTAGTCACAGGTACCTGTTTTACGGAGAAGGGCTAATCCATCCCGAACAAGCAGGTGCTTAGGAAGGGATCCCTGAATCTAAACAGAAGGCGGACAGAACCGCTTTCATAAGGAAAAGGGTTCCGTGGCTTTAAACAAAAAGCGAATAGAACCGTTTTCATAGGGAAAGATCGGAGATACGGCCTCAGAAGGTACATCTGGTTCCTATAACAAGGACCTGGTAGCTACCCACGTCACTATACCGGGAGAGGAGGGCATGATGGATCTAATCGTCTGCTCGTCATACTTTTCAGGAGACAGGGACACCAGATCACATATTGTGCCCGTGTCCGGTAGCGGCTCGAGTAGAAGGAAATAAAAGAGCTCTCTCCCAATTTGATATCAGATACATTAGAAGTCTGATCCTATTGGGACTTTAAACCTAACCTATAAATGTATTACATATATAACATACAAATACATAGTGGCATTAGGAATGTCTATATTAAGTAATAATATTCGGTGGAATTTTAAATGCGTTTAATTTTTATTTTTTGTGGCGAGTTGGTGTAGTGGCAGCGTATCAGCCTTTTAGCCGTAAAGACCCGGGTTTGATCCCCTCACTATCCATTGGACTTTTTCATAGCTCGTCACCTCACAGAAGGCAATGGCAAACCACTGTGTAGTATTTCTGGCTAGTAAACCCTCTCACATGTGCTTCGGAAGGCACGTTAAGCTGGTGGTCCCCATATCTGTGTCTAGTTGGTACGCAACACAGATATGTGCAAGAGGGCGCCTACACTCTAAAATAGAGTATGGCACCGCAAGAAGAAGAATTTTTATTTATAATGTTTTGTTAGAAAATTACACTTTTTTCATTTAAACTATTTTTTTGATATTAAAATGTATTTCTTTTGGATACAAACTACCTTTTAAAAAATGGGCATTTTTAAAAGTTACCTTATATAGGGTCGAAAACTGAACTTTATATTTTATGTGACCAAATGTTAATAGCCCAATATGAATTTTGTATAAAACCACCAAATTTAATATTGCGCTACTTTGTTTCAATGTTTGGAAAAAGCGTTGTTAAAACTAAAAAGTTTTATATCGGTTGCGTTAAATCTTATTTTACAACAATGGTAGAATTTACAAAAAATGGACAAAAATTAAAATTATCTTAAAGATAGGCATAAAAAATGTATTTTATTTTTAATAATAAATGCCTATTATAATAACTTTTAGATTTTTTAAATAAATAAAATTTGACAGATATAGCAAATCAAGTGAGTAATATTTCGTTTATGTTTTTGGATAATTTTTATCTTGATGAAAGCCGAAATCGATGTCAAAGTTAAGTTTAAAATAAAACTATTAATAAAAAAATTCCATTGGGATGATGATTTACTGGTCACATCATGGAAAAATATATAAATGAGTATTTCTTTGTAAACTCACTGTCTCAGGCCGATATAATATGAAAAATATAGTTCATTTTATAATTTGTACTCGACTTAAAAATAATTACCAAATTAACCGCTCTCCATCGTACAATATCCAGTAAAATAAGTTTATTACATAAAAACTTTTTATGATGCTTAAAAACATGTCCCCAAAACAGTCCCAAGGCGAAAAAGGTGTTCATCTCACCATTATTAAAAAAAAAAACATAATTTGGATATTTCAAATCTAATGTATTTTTTACTGACAATATCAGAGGCATTTATTTTTCAATTAAATAATACCCCTAATAAAAGTAATATTTAAAACTGCCTCAATAACATTTAATACAATTAATCTTTATTTCTACGTAGTGCTTCGTATGCTTTTTAAGTTTGCTTAATGATAATAATTAAATAAAATTATTTACCTACAAAAAAAACTAGCCAGGGAACTGTTTGTCGAGACAAAAATAGGCTTAAAGTTGCCCAGTTTAACGAGAAATGCCCAAATATATTTATAATAGGTTAGAAAATTGCAAAAGGTTATTATTTAGTTTAAAACATTACTTTTTTTATTAATTGCACCTTCCTTTTTTCCTTATCGACGTTTTTGCTTAGGATTCCTTAGTTTCCTAATAATAAAATTTGTAATATTCCTTAAAGTTTTGTTATTAATGCCATAATATACTTTTTCTAATAATATTACCAGTCCTCAAAAAGCAATAGACACAAATTGAAAATGTCCGCATCACCAATTTGCCGAAGTCACAAAAAGTCCCATACAAAGACCAGCACGGCAAGCTCCCAAAAATATATTAATGTTGTCAAAGCCGATGCTGAAGGCACTGCGCGTGAAAGCCGTCCATTTTGTTCGATTGCGAGGGCTGATTTCAAAAAGGGATTTTTAATTAGCAACAGAACAGTTTTGTGTCGTTACATGGCTTGAATCGGAGATTAGTTTCTGGGTATTAAAGCGTAAATTAAGTGGTGATTTTATTATTTTGTATTATGTAAAGGAAGACAAGACCACATACGACCACTGTTATAAATTTTGAACTTATATAAAACGGTAAAATATATACTGAGTTAGTAAAAAGTACTGCAGCTTTTTAATATCTTTAAAATCGCTAAAGCCGCGATCAAATAATTTGGTATTTGGCGTTTTTTTTTAGTATGCGGAATTGAACAGTGATATCGGCACTGTTGCCAGATTTCCCAGTTTTGCGTTACAAGTACTGTTTTTGTTATCCTAAATACACTTCTCCAATAAATTAACGTATCACCAACAAGTAACCAAAAGTTTTAAGTTAATTTTTGTCGAAACCACTTATTCAATTTGGACGTTTTTAAACAGAAAGTAAGTATACTTCTCTATTGGCATAAAAACTTATTTTTTTTATAAATACTGGGTGTAACAATTATAACGGGCTTTTTCCATCAAATTTATAACACCCTGTGGAGTTAAGCAGTTACAGTATCCAGTTATAATTCAAAGCAAACTTTAACCTAATCTTTTTATAACATTTTGTTTTTTGATTTACTCTTTTATCTTAGCTACTGCATAAGAAACACAATTTTCATAGCATAACATGTTTTTATTGACTTTAGTTTTCATTAAAAGCAGTAGAGTAAATAGCAGGCTATGAAAAACAGAAATATACAGTAATTGTCATCAGGTAACTGAAGCTGTCAAAAAGCAGTTGATAGAAGTGCGTTTCTTGTGTTAGTCCTCAACGTTTTTTGTTTTGTAAAATCTTTAATTTTGCTAGTATGCAACGTGAAACACGAAATCTTACTCGCAAAGAATGTGCTCAAGCATTAGTTTTGTTTAAGGAAGGTTGGAATTATCGAAGAATTGGCTTAATTTTGCCAGGGAGCACCATAACTGGTTAGAGGCTAAATGGCAGCAGGTATTATTTACTGATGAGTCCCGTTTTTGTAGGTACAATAATGACACTTGTATGCGTCTATATCGACGCCCTAACGAACGGTATGCTTAGTGTAATTTTTATATACTACATTATTTGAAGGAGGATCTGTGATGGTCTGGGGAGGCATTTTTGTGACTAGTCGCACGAAACTTCTGGTCATAAATAATGGAAGCCTTAAATATTGGAGGTTTTATATCAACATGTAGTGCCATTTGCGCCATATATAGGGCAAGAATTTTTGTTGATGCACGGTAATGCCAGGCCTGACGTTGCTCGAGTTGTAACCAATTATCATGCAGATGTCGAAATCAATACCATGGCATGGCCAGCTCGAAGCCCGAATTTGTCCCATAGAGAACCTGTAGGCTACTGTTGGAAGAAGACTACAAAATTCAGTTAAACACGTTGGATGACGTTGGGCGAAGACTAACTCAAATATGGGAAGAAATGGATAAAAATGATATACGGTTCCTTATTTTAAGTATTTTCATGCTATTGAGACTTTCGTTTACCATTTATCATTGCTTTTGTATTTTTTATGTTTTGTTGTTAAATTTATTTCTCCATAAAAACATGTTCTGCCATAAAATTGTGTATCTTGTGTAGTAGCTAAAATAAAAGAGTAAATCAAAAAACCAAATGTTATAAAAAGATAAGGCTAGAGTCTGCTTTGAATTATAACTTGATACTGTAACTGCTAAACTCCACAGGGTGTTATAAATTTTATGGAAAAAGCCCGTTATAATTGTTACACCCAGTATTTATAAAAAAATTAATTCCTATGCCAATAGAGTAGTATACTAACTTTCTGAAAGAGATAAGTTTTTATTAAAAAATAATCGTCCAAAACAGATGAGTGGTTTTGACAAAAATTAACTTTAAACTTTTGGTAACTTTTTGGTGGTGCGTTAATTTATTGGAGAATTGTAGAATGGCCTATTTATTTTAATTTTATTTAAGTAGCGTACCAAATTTATTAAGATCTCAAATTTTTAAAATTCCGTCTCTACTAGTTGCTGGGGTATCACAACACTGCATTTTTAGTAAAAAGTACCGCAACGCTTAAATATTTTTAAGACTACTAAAGCTGTACCTACAAAATTTGGTATCTGATGGTTTTTAAATATGCTAAAATGAACGATGATATCGGCAGTGTTGCCAAATTTTCCAGTTTTGCTCAACAAATAATCATTTTGTTATCCTAAATGGACTGTATTATTTATTTTTATTGTAAAAAATTAGGCCGGCCAAATTTAGTAAGATCTCGGTATGTTAAACTGCACTAGTCTGATAAAAATATAATATATCCCTAGTTTCATAAACTAAATTAAGTTATTTATTTATTAATTACTATTTTGTTTTTAATTAAGTTTTACGATAAAACATATAAAAAGTACTCCATTTGTGGTAGTGGTGATCATCTGCTTACAAATTGTGGAGTCTATATCTTAACACAAGGAAGACATGTTTGGCTACTACTTACTTGTTATTTACGAACTCTTTTTAGAAAAATTCTACGGTAACACTGCAGTTAATTATGTGAAAAATTAAAAAAAAAAATCAAAGGATAGTTTAAAGCTTTTGATTTTATCCTAATAACAAGCACGTCGTCGAACTGTAGCATATTAAAAAAAATGATGTTTTTCTTAAGCTATAAAAGAAAGACGATCAAACGAGCAGGACGATTTTTTTAATAATCTTTTAAAACAAGATATCTTTTCTGCTTATTTAGTATTTACCTGAAAACAACTTTTGGTAAAAACAAGTAAAATCTTATGCTTAAAGCAAGGAAAAGTAAAATACTGAAAAGTATGGGTTTTGATTTAAATAAGTTTTGCCACTTAAACTAAATATATATTTTTTAAATTTCGAATGGCAAAAAAAAGTACCTTTAGTTTAATTTTAATAAAAATAAAATTAAAGGAAATAAAGCAACTTATAAAATTAATCACCTTACAGTTTTGTGCTGCACCCGAAACACTTTTCCCAGTTATCTGATGAAATCAAGTAACCGTTTTTTTATTTTTAAGAAATCAATGGTGTTTCTCTTTAAGATTTTTTTTACAGGACGTACAGTCTCTTTTTATCGCTGCTAGTAATAATACTTGTAATTGTGCAACAAGCGATTGCAGTTAATTTTTTGTAGCCATTTGTTACTTTTCTCTATTTAGTAATCCTCTTTATTAACTTTTAGTTTTTTTAAAAGATTTCTTATAGAACCCCAGGAGGGCATTTCTATCCTTTTGTATGTGTTGGGTTTTCTTTTTTTAAACAATTATACATACTTATGTATAGTCTCAAAGTGTATCGTTATGGCTTTTGACGGACCATACCCCAATAAACCTTTAACGATTTTATTACCTATTGTTATTGGGTAAACCCATTTGTTCATAAGGGCAGGGGTGGGCCAGGTATTTCTTAAGTATTAACCCTTAGGCATATACATATTTTGGCTAATATTTTAGTGGCGGTGTTGAATAACCGTTTTTACTGTGCGTTTCGAAAAAGTTGTTTTTACGAGAATATATCTATGTCGCGTCGAAATCATTTGTCATTAGATGCAAAACAGGTTGTGAAAAATGTGTATAAAACTTTAATCAGTAGAGGTCTAATTAAACAAGAAGCTTTAAAAAAAAACCTGTCTACTTACAAAAAGTCCTATATCATCGATAAGGGATATTCTTATTAGTGAAGAATTGAACAAAAGAAAAAAACGTAGTGATTTTCAATCTCACCGTATAGACAATAGTGATCAGGACCTTATAAGAAAGAAAATATATTGTCTTTATGAAAGCGGAGTTATTCCTACCTTGGATAAACTGAAAAAATAGCTAGACGAAGACAAAACCAATATAAATATTGGCCGTGCCACCCTCCATTCAGTTGTTTGTAAAATGGGATTTAAATACCGCAAAATAGACAAAAGACAAGTAGTAATAAAATCGCACAGATTACGCACTTGGAGATTTAATTACCTTCAAGAAATTAAAAGATATAGGTTTGAAAACAGATCCATAATTTACCTTGATAAAACATGGTTCGATACACACGACACAGTATCCAAAGGATGGGTTGATTCCAGTCAAAACTGTCAAACTAAAGCACCTTCAAATAAAGGAAAACGCATTACATAATACACGCTGGTTCAGAAGACGGATTTGTCCCAAACTGCTTGCTTGGATTATCATGAGGATACAAGCGCAGAACTTTTTGAAAACTGGTTTCAAAATTATCTTTTAAAAAGTATTCCAAACAACAGTGTTATTGTCATGGATAACGCAAGCTACCACAGCCGTCTGCTACACAAAGCACCAGCTCCATCAAGTTCAAAAACTGAAATCCAGGAATATTGGTTAGAAAATGATATTTATTTTGAATTCAGTTACAATAAAACGCATCTTTTGGAAGTCCTAAATTCATATGCAATTAAAAATCAATATGTATGTGATAATTTGGAAGAACAGGCTGGGCATACTGTCTTACGGCTTCCTCCGTATCACAGTATGTTTAACCCCATAGAGCATTTGTGGAACCAAGTAAAATCAAAGATCAGAGCAGAAAATGTTACACCTACTTTAAGTCCCAGTGTTATAAATTTGATAAAAAATGTAATTACTAACATACCAGTTGAGAGCTGGAAAAATTCACTACAGCACATTATAAAAATTGAGGACTCTTACATTTCTATCCAAAACAACATAAATCCTATTGTTATTAATCTCAATGATGACTCTGATAGTGAAACAGAATTAGATTTAGATATTTAGATTAAAAATGTAATTATGTATAGATAATGCAGTTACAAATTTATTAAAACTTTGCATATATTTAATTTCTTAATGTAATTTTAAGATTTTACTTACCTAAATAAACAATAAATTATAAATCTTTATATTATTAAAGTCCGTCCCTAATGTTCTGTCCTTTAATACTTACCGATCCGCAGTTTTATTGCTCTCGGCAGGTATAATCCATAAATGCAGACTAGAACTTAAAGACAAAGCATAAGCTAAAAAAATATTGGTTTAATTTTAAATAGTTTATGTTTTCTTATATAATCTATTTAGGGACCACCTCTACTGTAACAACAAAGTAATGTTCTTTAAGTCTACCGCAATAATTAGATGTCACAAGGTAATAATAAATGAGGGTTTGTGTAAATATATCCTGTAGTTCTTGAGAGGATTCTCGTTGTTGTCGTCTCCTAGTCTTCATCACGAGAACGGCCATCTGATTAATGACCCTAAAGTTTATGTTTAACAACGTTGCGTTTTGTTATCTAAACACCGGAACAACAATTCGGACGACTAGGTATTTTGTTGACTGACATCCTAGACGTCTCGAGGTATTATGGGACGTGTGAACGCATGAAAAGTATTCTTTAGGGTGGATTAGGGTATATTAACTACAGTAAAGATTCAAGGCACTAGCTTCTTTATAATGGACCTTTATAAAATATTTATTTAAAAATAAAAAGGCTGTTATACAGGGTGTTAATTAATTAAGTGCCGATAATACATGGTGTGAATCCTCGGGTGATTTTAAGAAGAAAAGTTTATATAAACATATGTCCTAAACCTCTTAGAATTTGAGCTACAGGGTGTTAATATTTTAAGAAAAAAGTAAGTTTTTCATCATAAGTTGTTATTACTCTTAGATATTGTTATGAAATTTTGTACACATCTTCTAATTATTAAGCATTTTTTGACGTAAAAGATTTTTGTTAATTTTCACCAGTGACGTCCGTACGGGGTTTAAACTGACAATTTTTGAAGAAAAATATGGTACGTCACTGATTTTTTTAAAGACCAAAACTATTTTTGAAATCTCCATTTATTTTGGAGCAAATTTGGCTCCTAGACTTACTTTTGTACAAATCACCCGAGGATTCACACCCTGTATTATCGTTAATAATAATATATAATAATATATATATATATATATATATATATATATATATATATATATATATATATATATATATATATATATATATATATATATATATATATATATATATATATATATATATATATATATAATATATATTATAGAATAAAAAAATGATATTAATTTTAAATGTTTTTTCTAGTTTTCGTAATATGTTTCATTTCATTTAAACTTTTATTAAATTAGCAAATAACTAACACCCAATAATACGAATAAAATACACACTTGGAATAATATATGATAAACCAATTAGTCTAGGAGGAATTGGCTCATGAGTACCAAAAACTATTCCACCTCATCTCTTTTATAGGTTCCTTTTTAAATTGCCCTACTGCAATTGCAAGGAATTATTATTGTCCATCCAGACAATTTTTTTAAATTGTTAAATTATCTTATTGAAATACAAATAAAAAAAGGTCTTACGACTTTTCACGATAAAGTTAATATTCATCGAAGTGTGTATACTCTCACTAAAAGATACAAAAACGCTAAAAATAAAGGCCGAAAATCCAAGTCCTTTCCCATTGGCTGGAACGAAACCGAAAGCCCCGCCCACCAAAATTCCAACAAAAGCAGAAGCCCCGACAGTCACCGTAACAGTCAACCATGAGCCGTCAGGTACTTCGACCTCGGACTCACCTTTGATAATGTCTGCCGCAGTAGTAGACGAAACGTCAGGGAGAAATACCAAGAGACCACGAAAGCTTACACACTTCGAAGAAATGCCTATACGGGGAGAAAATATCAATACTTATTCGACGACTCGAAGGATTAAGAAAAAAGAAAGATCAACTGTTGTCTTTGCTAACCTTCTTACTATGCTGTCGTGATTCTAAAGTCATTCCGAAGTCCCTCAGGTTAAGGAGGGTGTTTAATTCTGCTCAATCACATAGGATATTTCAACGTACCGAACACGCTTTATTACGTGAACGGATACAGTAGCCCCGACGCGATTTGGCCCGAACAGATAATGAGTTATTCTCCCTAACCTTAAAATTAGGAAACTCACTCCACCGGTGTGATTGGGACAAAATCGACAACCTTACTTACGAAACCATGGAGACACAAAAGACAGCCACCAGTAGGCAAAAGAAGAAGTTTGAAAATCTCCAACCTCAACGAACATTGGACGAAGGCCTAGGCAGCCAAAAACAGTCATTAACTTATCTAAGCATGAATTAACCACCGATGAGATAAAACTTCTTGAAAAAGGGCCTAAATTTGCTATAACACCGAAGACGGTTCCCGTAGAGGAAATAATTGCAAATGTGGAGGCTAGTATACGAACGCTTCCACAGGACACAAAGCTAAACCTTCCAAAAGTAATTTGTCATCGGGGCAATGAAAAGCAATCAAGGACCTAAACAGAAACAAAGATATTATTATATTGCGAGCTGACAAAGGTAATGCCACAGTAGTCATGAACACCGAGGACTACAATGACAAGATCAATAATTAACTTGATCCGGACACCCATAGAAAAATTGAGAAAGACCCCATTGCAAGCATCTCCAGAAAGACCAATAGCCTAATTTAATCATCGTCAATAGAGCCTGCCATGCAAAGGAAACTAACAAAATCTGAAGCCCTGTCACCCAGAATCTACGGACTGTCCAAAATACACAAGCCAAATGTACCGTTAAGACCGATTGTCAGCGCCATCGGGTCACCCGACGTATATAAAGGATTTGACACACTTCATCGACAAAATAAGAAACATCAAGTGCAACCCGGAAGACATTCATTGTCAGTTTTGACGTTGTGTCCCTCTTCACCATGGTACCAGTTAACGAGGCCATAGAACAACTAAAGGAAAAATTTCCGAACGACATTGCGTCTGTTTTTCAACATTGCCTGACAACTACGTATTTCCAATGGAACGATCAATTTTACGAACAAACTGATGGCGTAGCTATGGTAAGTTCGGTAAGCCCTGTCATAGCCAACTATTTTATTGAGCAGTTCTAACAAAAGGTATTCCAGCTTGCAGAAAGAAGACCGTCTCATTGGTTCCGATATGTGGACGACACCTTTGTAATCTGGAGTCACGGGGAAAGAGAACTACAATTTTTTTTTAATTTCTAGACTCTTTGAATCCGATAATCCAGTTTACTAAGGAAACTGAACATAACAAAACCATCGCCTTTTTAAACGTAATGGTGGAGAGATATAAAGACGGGAAGTTAGGGCACAGAGTATATAGAAAACCTATACATACCGACAGGTACCTCAACAAGGAATCCAATCACCACCGAGCGAAAAGAATATGTGAGCCCCAGTACTTAAATACAGAATTGCAACATTTGGAAAAGGCGTTGATAAATAACGGCTACACAAGGAAGGAAATAAGACATATACAAAAAACACAAACGGAGTTGTCGATATGGACAAACGGGCAAATCCGCTGTGGCGGAACACGCACTCTCACAGGGCAATCATAGCATACTTTTTGATGACACACAAGTCCTAGGTAAAACTACCAATTATTATCCAAGAATATACAGGGACGCAATAGAGATAAAAAACCATAAGAACAACTTCAATAGAACAGAAGAAGGCCTTAATCTTGGTAAAACGTGGATACCAGCAGTAAAAGATATAAAAACGCTAACAATGAAGGCAGAAAATCCAAGTCCTTTTCCATTGGCTGGAACGAAACAGAAAGCCCCGCCCACCAAAACTCCAACAAAATCAGAAGCCCCGACAGTCGCCGTAACAGTCAACCGTGAGCTGTCAGGAAGCGTATTTCGACCTCGGATCCACCTTTGATAATGTCTGCCGCAGTAGTAGGCGAAACGTCAGGGAGAAATACCAAGAGACAACGGCAAAAAAGCCCGGAAAACCCATATAATAAAGTTAATATTATTGAATTTTTAAAGGTTTGGGTAATTCTGACTCATAAAAAATAAAAACAAAAGAAGAAAATATAAAAATTATTTTTTTTATTCCTTATACAACAAATAACAATATCCTTTATTCAAATTTGAAAAAAAAGTTTATATCTGTTTTTAAATTGTTTATTATGCGCTTACAAGTATGCAAGGGACGCATACTTGTAAGCGCCTTACCTTTAGGTATCGCCGTCTCTCTGACTCATACGTTGTATCAGCATCTCTGTGTCCTCAGTTATTATTTATCAATTATCTTAAAAACTAATATTTTTATCAAAATTGTTAAATAAAGCAATGTTATCAATAATTTAATTATCTACAATTTGTTTTGTTTTTATAAGTTTTGTTCCTGAAATTAATTTTATAAAATTTATTAGATCCTTATTTTAATTGTGTGCGCGAGTATTAAACAATCAAAAAACAGGTATAAACAATGATTTTTTTAATCTCAACTAGGGATGTACTAAACTATTGTATAAGGAATAAAAAATTAAGATTTATTATATTTTATATTTTTGTATATTTTTCATGGGTCCAAAGTATCCAAATTAGAGATTTTTCGAACTTTAAAAAATTTATATCTTCAAAAATATTAACTTTATCGTGAAAATTTATAAAACCTTTTTTATTTGTATTTTAATAAAGAATATAAAAAAATTGTCCGATTGGAGAATTACAATTCCTTGCAAAAATATGGCACCAGGTCGCCCCATGGCAACATGCATTTATATCATCAGTAGAGCAATTTAAAGAGGATCGTATAAAAAAATTAGGGTGAAATAATTTTCGGTACATGCGCCGATTTCTCCTTGACTAAATGCAGTAATACTTGTTTAAAAAGTTTTGTTTCGCACACATATCCTAATTTTTTCGCACATTCTGCCAAGTGTAAGTTACAAATATGGTGACTTTTTTCCAAGATTTAAGAGCTCTTTTTTTATTTCTAAAATCCTAAGATATTGACAGATAATAATCTATTAAATAAAAACAAATATTAATAAAAACTATGAAATAATTCTTATGTTTCTTTTGTTGTCTTTGAATAATAATTTTTCATTAAAAAAAAAATATGTACACTAATCTAACTATTATTACAAGAGAAGGATCGAAAAACAGCAACAATTAACTATTAGTCATAATAGCTTTTCCTTTGTAGGGTGTTTGGTCGTTTTTTAAAAATATTTTAATTATTTTTCTCATAACAAATATTTGAAATACCTAGTACTTTGGCTTTATATGAACTCTTGTGAGCTATAATAAAAATTTAAAAAACTCTACAACATAGGACAATAAGTACGTAATGAATAAAGATACAGATCGTTGTAAGTATCAATTATTTGCAATAATTCTTTTATATCGAAAACAATGGTGACAGATGTTTCATTTTGTTTTATTTTTTTTTGCACTTGGCCAGTAAAATATTTTGATATCTTTTGCATTCAAAACATATACTTTTGCACATAAATTATACAAAATAATTTTATAAAACAAATAAAAATGGGAACAAAAAATTGATTAACAAAAAAAATGCGTTATATAAATTTGTTTTTCTACTAAGAGATATTTTAACTTTATAGGGACTGTTCTTTCGTAAGGAAATGTTTATTTCTACAAAAAATCTTTTTACATATTTTTGATTAAAATGCACAGATTTCGGGATAAATTGAAATATTTTAAATAATGACAAATTGACTTCGTTCCAAAAAATGCTTGAATTTAATCACTTTGTAGTTTTATCATATTTAGGCTTCCAAGAACCATAATCAGTCATAAATTTTTTTCTTACGTTTTTTTCTTATACTTAATAGCCTTTAAATCCTAAAGTTACACTTCTTTAGAATTGTTATGTAGCGAAGTGCATCATTATGCCTTATGAAAATTAAAATAGAAAAGATTATTTAAAATAAAGATGATCACATTGGTATCTCTTCCATGGCAAACCTGGCACATTTATTGTGGTTTCTTTTTGCTGTTTTACAGTGTCCTATTAACATCATTAGCCGGTCTCTTAAAGTAGGTTCTTAAACGTGACAAGAGCACCTCTATGTACCTTGTTGGCTTTAACTCCGCCTATTCACTGTCTAAAATATAACTCATTTAATAAATTAAATTATTTCCCAGGATTAGGTTTATTTTAGACTGATAAAAAAATATATATTTTTTCGAAAGTGTTAGCCCTTTACTTGCCTTTATATCTTTACATAATAATAACAAAATCACCACTTGATGGTCGGCCTAATACTCAAAGCAATATCCGTGTCTAAAAACAGGTCTGGTCTAATTAAAGAAACCCTTTTTGGAATCAACCCCTGCAATACAACAAAATGGACGGCTTTACGCGTAATGGCTTTAGCATTGGCTTTTACGACATTAATACATTTTTGGGGGATGTATTGGTCTCTAAATAAAACCTTTACTGCAAGTTAATGGAAAACATGTAAAAATCGACCATGTTTTACGTCTGGCACATTAAAATACTGCAAATCTATACAAAAAGTATTTTGTAAGTAATATTGATGTAAAAAAAGTATCGGGAAAAATATGTTTTAATTAGGGCTGTAGCAAATAGGTGTCGAATCGAATCGACTCAAGTAGTTATATTTGATTCAAATTTCGAATTAAACATTCGAACTATTCGAATAGTTTAAACTATTCAAATAGTTCAAACTATTTTAATAGTTCAAAAATTTAAATATAGTATTTTTTAATAATTAAGTGTATAGGCTAATTATAGGAGTCGTAGTAGCTATTTAAAACTAATAATGCAAACGAAACGCTTAAACTTTCGATTTAAAACTACATCATTAATTAATAAAATAAAGTTTTTTCATAAAACACCTTTATATAAGACTAATTTAAAAAGTAAATATAATAATTAAAGAAGAAAAAAATGGTTAATTTATTTTAATATACATACTTCAGTATGTTATAAATAACCACCACAACAATTTTTCAATATTGTGGATTGAATATTAATAAGTTAAATTCAAATACATTGGATTATCACAAACTTTCCGCCAAAATCAATTCCTATTTCTGAATAATCAGAAAAAAAGTTTTCAATTCCGGGTATTTCAATTATTCAAAAGATTTAAATCATTCAAATAGTTCGAATCATTTAAATAGTTCAAACTAATCGAATAATTTAAACTATTTAAATAGTTCAAATTAGTTTAAACTATTTGAATTATTCGAATATTTGATTTGAAATTCGAATCGGATAATTCGTATTCGATTCGCCTTAAATATTCAAAAATTCGAATATTTAATTAAAAATTATATCTATTAAAAACAAAAACTATTGGGTATAGTAGTTTAAGACTATATTGTACACTGGTGTATCTAAAATATTAACGATTTTTTTTAATTTTTGAACCTTTTTTTGCTCAAGTTTAAAAAATATTAATTATTTTACTAAATTATAAAAAATGTATATTAACTTAAAATTTATATAAGAATTATATAAAAAAATATTTTTAATTTAGCTTAAACATTGGCATTCCGGAGCAACATGGCTTCTTTCAAGGTCGCTCGCTGAAATCCAACTATTTTGGTTCTATGAAGACATACGTCATTACTTAGATAAACGGGCGCGGGTAGACGCTGTTTACACGGACTTCAGTACGACATTTGACCAGATTAGTCATAATATATTCCTTTGTTGAGGTCGGTGAAGGTGGGAGCATCCTAAGGAGGGTAATATCATATATTGAAAATCGTTCAGAGGATGTTTTTACCCCAGGGATCAAACTTAAAGTGTTTTTATTATTTACATACTGGATCTTGCTTTTGGTACAACTACTTAATTAACTTTACCTCAAATCTAATTAAAGCACTGCAGTGAGCTACAAAGTGATCTGAATCGCTTAAGTAGATATTGTAATAAAAAAAACTTATTTCTGAATTTAAGTAAATGCATATTATTGAAATTTTTTTGAATTAATTTATTTTAGTTTATCAACTGGAAAATGCTCCGTTAAAAAAGCTGAATAATACTTGGGATTTGGGTATTATTTTTAATTATAAGTTCATTGCTAACTTAAATGTTGACGCCCTTGTTAATTTGGTTTTAAGAATGTTGGGTTAAGTAATTAGAAAATGCAAGCTATTTAAAGATATCAAGCTAACTGATTGTTTAAACCTTTCGTTTTAAGTAAGTGTAATTTTATTGCTGTTATTTGGAATCCTAAACAAAACACATATGGTAAGAGACAAAAAAAGATACAGGACTAATTTTTTAAATTAATTGCATTAAAAAAATAATAATAATAATACTGAGAATGACGATATCACTATTGCCCGAATTCATTTTTATCTGAAGTCACTTAGTGACCGCAGAATTTCTTTCTACGTTATATAGAGTGTGGTAATTTAAGTGTGCAACATATGGGATTTTTTTTATTAATTGCACAATTAACATTTAAATATTGCCAAAAGTTGGTGCATGTTTGATAATCATATTAGGTGCACTATAAAAATTGTACAAAAGTAAAGTACCCTTATTTCAGAAAATTTAGTAAAATTTTATATGGAAAAGTTGTTCAGAATTAAGAGGTATGCTTAAATACCAAAACATGGCCTCCTAAGATTTTTTTTTAGTAGGATTTATGTTTGTACATTTATTTTTTAATAAACATTTAAAATAAAAACGTTGCACTTTGATTAAGCGTTATTTGATATGCCTATTATCACTACTTATGTTTTACCTAATTAAAAGGAGTTTTTGTTAAATTTAAATGTTGTGTTTAAACAAACATAAAGTTTGGGATTCCCTTAAAAATTAAAAATCTATGTTAATGTTACAAATATGCTTGAATTTGAACCAAGTTATGCGAAATTGATTTGGGTGAATTGATTGATAGGGTAAATATTAAAAAAATAAAAAATTAAGAGAAATTTGAAAGTTTTTTTCAAAAAATCAAAAAAATTAATATGTTACACACTTAAATGACCACACTGTATATATTTTTTATTTTTTGTATATTATTTAAAGGTTCCTAAGGGCAAGCGACCTATTTTTCTTAACATTTAGAAACAAAAGTATGAATCAGAATTTACCTCTCTGTCGAATAATAAGCAACAGTTATATTTATGCGAAACCAATAGACTATTTTTTAACTTCAGTCAATTTCCTATTGCGAATAAGAATAATATTAAAACATAATATTATTAAAAGAACAGAGATAATTTTTTAACTTTTTGGTCTATATTTTCTATGTATTTATTTATTTTTTGTTTTTACCATATTTGTAGATATAAGTATAAGTATTTTATTTTAAATAATCCAGTACATTTCAGTGATACATTGAAAATATATGGTGAGCCCAAAATAAAAAAGTGCGTAATTGCCATTAACCGAAAATGTGTCCATTAAAGTCTGTCAGTGGTATTCAGTATGAAATTGAATACCATTATGAAAATCGTTCGAGTAAACCAAACAGCGATGGAGACCGACTGGACAAGGCAATTATTGCTGCTGTTTTGAATTAATCAAAAGACCGCAAATCTTGACAAGGCCACGTAAAAGCCGCTTTCCATGAAATCAAATCCGTGGCAGAGTAACGTTATCTAAACTGAATAAATTAAAAGCAAATGGAATGTGAAATTTCTGTATACATGGAATCCTTTAGATTGAAAATTGATTTCACCCATTATCATTAATATACTTCGCTTGATCAATATTTACTGTAGGATTTCCAAGTAGTATTTAAAACTAAATTGGTTTGCCAAAGCTAAAATGATTTTAAAACTTAGCTGGTTTTAAAAAATTTTATACTTTGTAAGTGCTCTTCCGCCTTTTTGTATATACACTAACAGATTAGTCGGTTTAACCTAAATACATATTTTTTACCATGATATGTCAATACACAATTTTATCTAAGATAATAAGTTAAATGGCAGAAGTTACAAATATTCTTGCCTTGATCCATTTTGTAGCTTAATAATGGTGTTCGACATAAAATCATACACTATAATAAAAATAATTTTGGGTTAACCAATTAACCGAACCGGTAAACTATTATTGCTAGCGTCCCAAATTAATAAAAAGACCACAAATCTTAACTAGACCACGTTAGGGCAACTTCCTATGAAATCAAATTTGTAGTGACGATAAAAATTTATAAATGAATTTAAAGTAAATGAAATATAAAAAATAAAGGCCAACAATACGTTTTATTTGTCAATAATAACTTCTTAAATGAAAATTCCTTTTTCTAAAAATTCATATACCAACCCATCTTAAAAAACTTGAAGCAAAATAAGTAAAAGGTAAATACAGTTAGATAATATCTGACTTAAAGCTAAAAACGCCCAGCACGTTTAGTAATTCGGTGGGTGATCGTCAGTAAACACCGTGCGCCGGTGGGTGTGATTCGAAATCCATGTTGAACTGGAGTTCCTGTCTGGAAAATATTACCAAACGGTAATGGGAGTCGTTTAAGTAGTGTTACGATTCAGAAACCTCATCGTACCAGTTTTATACAAAAACCTTAATAAAAGAGAGGTACACTACCTCAGGGAACAGTATTCGAGTCCATAATTTTGTTCCCCTTATTTTTAGTCAGCTCGGTCTGAGAAAGTTTTGCATTTAATTGTTCTATTGACCTTTCTTCCTTTTAAAGGTTAATCCCAAATTAGTGGTTACACTGTTATGTTATAACTATCTGAAATATTTTTACGTGATGTGTGTTAATAATTTATGTAAAATTAAGTCTTATTTAGGTGTTTATGTTTTGGTCTTGAAATATGCCGGATTATGTGCAACTATTGTTTTTTTTCGATTAAAAGAACACGATCAAAAAAGTAAGCTATGTAACCATTATTACATCGCTGGGGACACACAAGGTGCCAGGCAATGGATATACAGAAGTAAACCGACTCTTAATTTATTTAGGTTTACATCTTTTTTATAGTACTCTGAAATTTACAGGACTATCTAAAGAACCCTTTTTCTTTGATGTTTCTTGTTATAGGGGCGAATCAGACTCCTTTAATTTGTGGAAAGAGGTGAGACTACAACATTTTATATAATTATTTGATCTAAGAGCCTACTGTTTATTTTTGTCTAACTATTTAAGCGTGTTTTATTTAATTTTGGGATTTAAAAAATTGCTTTTTTAATTTAAGGGGTTATGTTTAAATAAAATTTTTTTTTAAACTTCGTATGATTTTATTTTATTTAAATGGGGATTTACAAAAAAGTTAAGATGAACTGTTTTTCCTTACGTTTGATTTAGGACCAGTATCATCTCCTGATCCAGATGGTCCAAATTCACGTTTTGGACTATACTAGTCTTCGTAGACTACAGATTTTAGTCTTGTACTATAACTTTTCTGTCTCTGTCTCAGTATCTTGACTGTCAACAAAGGCTTTCCTCTTTATAGTACAGTAGTTATGCAGCATTACATGGTGATGA